>CATIWQ010004088.1:0-13760 GCA_949673415.1 Euphorbia schlechtendalii
ATTTCACGTGGTATGTAGTTGTTTTTTATGCAAATGCAGATACTAGGTAAATCTTGGGAGTAAAATGAGCTAAAGTGGAATTCTATGAAAAAAGAGTGAAAAAGGTGCAAAAAGATGCGTGGAACTTAAAGATTTGGCTTAAGATCAAAGCTGTTGAAGGTCGGTGAAGTTACAAGAAGAATTCTGAGTAAAACTCAATTCACGGTCGTGACAATCATTCACGGACGCGACTTGTTTACTTCAGAAATGGAAGATTGCCAATCAAAGATTCACGGTTACGTCATGTATATCGCGGTCGTGACATGGACGATTTTTTGGTGTTATCTTTTTAACTAACAACCTCCAGATAAGCATGATTAACCGCCATAAACTACCAACGAACAGACGCCTATCAAGAGTCAACCAATCATGAAAAGGTGCTTATCCATTGTGGATTATATCAAAGCTTCTCAAAAAATCATAATGAAGAGTTGCAATCTTTCACTAATGGACACAACCCTTCGTTTGGATAGACGCAACCATTCAAACTCTATAAATAGGGTTCCAATCCTCTTCAATTTCATGCATTCAAGAAGTGCAGTGGATTAGTGTGGCATAGATTGAAAAAAAAATAAGAGAGAGATATAATGTGTGTGTAGATAGAGTCGCTACTTTCTTAAGTGTTAGCGATAAATGTTTAAGTGATTTGAATCCTTGTTTCGATAACTAGATTTCTCTATATTCTCAGGTGATTGTTGTATAAGTGTATTTGCAAATCACTTATCAATAAAAGTTTTCATTCTTCAATATTCGTTTGTTCGATATTCGCAAAGAATAGCATCCTCGCGGAGGTTCTGTACGGGCTGAGACCGAATTCAAAGCAGACGCAGGAATTGTGGGAATTGACGACTCCCAATAAAGAGTGGATACTATTTGATCAACTTTAGCTTTCACTTGCATACCTTATAACTTTTCTTTGCTTTCTACTTATACTTTCTATTTCAAAGTTTATGATATGTCTATGTGTCATAATGCGTATTTCGTGCTAAGTCTTTTATGTTAATCAAGTTATATGCGTTGGCGTTAATTGTAAGAGTAGTTTCGAGGCTAACAATATCGTGTATAATCAATGGATTTGTGATATAACGATGTTTAGTGAGCCAACATTTTTGGAATGGTAACTTGCTAAATGTGGCTATGTGAGGGCGACCCATACTAAGCATAGTATTGATGTTGTCTAGGTTTATATAATAGTCATATCTCGTTTGTGCAAGGATTAGAAAAGTTATTGCATGTGTTGCTCTGCGGAGAATCATTGAAAATCTGAGTGTGTTGAACCGGGTTTGTTAGATTAGTCTAGTGTGTCGTAACAACTTTGTTGAACTTGCATGTTTTCTCTACTATACTTGTTTGTAGTGAAAATCTATGTATTTAGAGTATCTAATATATCACATCTATATTTACTCAACTTTTCATTCTAATCTTCCTATCCA
Organism: Euphorbia schlechtendalii; assembly: GCA_949673415.1. Classification (NCBI taxonomy): domain Eukaryota; kingdom Viridiplantae; phylum Streptophyta; class Magnoliopsida; order Malpighiales; family Euphorbiaceae; genus Euphorbia; species Euphorbia schlechtendalii. The sequence continues at coordinate 1,473 of CATIWQ010004088.1, forward strand.
AAAAAATCTCAAAACTATTTTTACTTTCTTTTACTTTGTCTTTCGCTATTGATCTTTAGACCTGGTTCCTTCCTTGTGGGTTCGATATCTTTTAAAACTACATCGCAACTGTATACTTGCAGTTATCATCATTTTTCTATGTGATAAGGGGTATTGACAACACCTACATTTTTCGTGAACAAGTTTTTTGCATTATCATTGAGGATAAGCCTTACTAAATGAGTATAGCCAAGTCTAGTTTTCCGAACCATTAAGTTATTAAACTTATCAGTGGAAAAGTGGCGAATAGTAATTATATCTGAGGCTATTTATAATATTGTGGATGCGACCTGGGGGTTTGTGTGGAGAATGATTGGCGTGTGGACTGGTAGTGTGTTATTGTAAAGATGAGGCAACATATGTCCTTGGGAAGTGCTATCAAAGTCATCTATCAAGTTACGAGGCGGAATTATGTCTCACCTGGATATAATTAACTTGGATTTACTCAAATCAACGTAAAGGACGAATGAAGAAATATACGTATCAACTACTGGTTTTTTGGATGATTCCAGCTCTTCTAGAGCTATTTTGTATTTTTTGCTTCAGCTGAAGGAGAGTGTTGTCTCTTTCATTGAATCCGCTATTGTTTGGGCCGCTGGCCGTCACAGGCGGTAATGACACCGTAGAGGTCGCTCCCGTGGTGGGTGGACCGTTCTTTGTCTCATTGTGGCCATCGAGAATTTGATGAAAATTGAAATATTTCGGTCATTGGAATGTCCTTATTGTGTGAAATGAAATTCTTGTCTGAGCAAGTAAATTCAGTCCACGCTCACCGCATCAATGAAGAATTAGTCTGGAACGTGGTTCCACGTGCTAATTCTCTTGAAGTTCACTCCGAATGCTCCTCTTTGACGTGGTCTAGAGGTTCTTGCAAGATAAAAACCGTTGCTATGGGGGACTAGCCGTGTGACTGACGTAGCCTCTACGATGCTTAAGTTAGATTGAATTTAAGAGAGGAGGTAGGAAGTTTTTGTGTGTTTAGAATATGTACCTCATGGTGTGACCCAAAGGGTCCTTTTATAGGCTTAGAAGTCCCCTAGTGTGATTCAAAGAGTGGATAACTTAGAGTTCTAGTCTGATTAGATCTCTGTCTTGTTGATAAGATAGAATTTGATAATGGCGAGAGTCCCTATCATGGGGGTCTCCTATAAACTCAGAATAGCACAAGGATTCTACTTCTTAAGGCGTTGGGATCAATCCAGGCGGATAACCCGACTCAGCTATCGTCCGCCAGGGTCCCCTATCCTTATCATTATAATGGAAGACCGCATGATCTGCCTGGGTTATCCCCAAGTGGTAGGCACTCGCCTAACTATATTTTACCATGTTATCATTTGATATATTATAATAGACTTAAAAACAAGTTATGGTGCTTTCTAAAGTCACCATATAATTTCACACAAGTTAAATCAATTACTTAATTAAATTTATTTTCATTTTAGTAATTATTATGAAATTCAATTTTTTGTCTCACTTTTTAAGCAGCTTGAGTATAAAAATTTTCATGTAATTTAATCTTTATTTCTATATCGACTTAATTAGTTATTTTACTATTTTACTATACATGTCATTTTTTTTTTGAAAAAGTCCTGGAAAGTCAATGTGACTCTCCAAAAGCTAAAATGTTGAGACGGGAGAAAATTTCGGGGCATAGTCCCCAACTAGGTTGGTTTCCACGCTTGTCTACAAAACTCCCGCCCCTCTTTTATTAATAAAAAGTTACGATTCTCAAGTGGAGAAGGATAACTTAAGTACATAGCAAGAGTCCCGGGTTAACAAATAAATCCGAGATCGAAATACAAAAGTTTCGCCTATTACAATGAAATAAAAACCAACAAGAATTAATTCTCGAAAGAAGAATGTCGGCTTGATCATATGCTCCCTCAAACACCAATTTATTCCGACGTTTCCAAAGATTCCAAGTGATAACAAACCAAAGATATGTCCCAAATTCCATATAACTACCCGGGCGAAAAAGAGCTTGCCAAATGTCAAAGAATTCAATGATGTTACTTGGAATCGGTAATGGTGACCCTGACCATTTCAGAAATTCAGTCCAAACATGAAAAATTGAGTCACATAAGAGAAGTAAGTGATCAATTGTTTCAATTTCATTGCAGAAAGGGCAAGTAGCATCACCAATTGAATGATAGCCTCGGGGAGAGTAAAAAAGATCTAGTTGGAAGCCGACCATGGAAAAGCATCCAACCAAAAAATTTTTCTTTTGGTACGAGACATGCATGCCAAATGGTAGTGAAATCAAGTCTTGGCGTTGTCCAACATGGAGCACAAGAGAATAATTTGTAAAATGAAGCGGCTGAGAATTGTTTGTTACGACCATCATCCCAGTAGAACTTGTCATCAACTGAAGAAAACCGAGGCTGCAATGTTGGAGCAGCGGCACTAGTGGTAGAATTAGAAGCAGCAGCAATGACATTTGTAACAGCCATATTAACAGTGTTGACAGGGGGGACAGGAGCAGCAAAACCAATGACAGGAGTAGCAAAACCAATGATAGCAGTAGGGAATGAAATGCAGTCAAATACAGTAACCGGGTTGAATAGCACAGGGGCAGCTGATGTGATCCAACGACACAAGTGACAGCAGCGTTCTTGGAAGGTAATACGGAGATTACGCTTCCAAAACGAACGACAATAAGCATCCATCAAAAAAATTGCCAAACAACCAACATGTATGGAACATCTCTTATTATTACACAAAAAGCATAGGTTCGGGAAGAGAGAACAAAGTGGCTTATCCGAAGTCCCATTATCATTCCAAAAAGAAGCCAAGTTTCTACTACCAATAGTCACACGGCAATGGGAGGAAAATATTTCCCAAAACACTTCGTTCCGAGAACAACATGACACAATATTCTTCCAAATCGGTGACAAGTATGAATTGCCCATGTTTATGAAATCCGACCAAGATTCAAATCCGTAACTAGCAACACATGAGAATACCAAAGAGTGCTACGATTAGTCCCTCGAATCTTCCAAATCCACTTGAAAAGCAAGCTGCAATTTATCAAAGAAAAGTCTCTAACGTTTAAACCCCCAAGACGATAAGGTAACTTGATAGTTGCCCAACTAATCTTGCAAATTCCGGAAGAGTTAGAATCCCCACACGCCATAAGAAATTCCTCAATAACTTTGTCAAGACTACATTGATAGACGATGGCATCTTATAGATTGACATAATATAGATTGAAATAGATGATAAAACTGACTTAATTAACGTCAAGCGACCCTCCTAAGATAGACAACGTCCCTTCCAATTAGCTAGACGTTTCTTGAACTTATTAACAAGGGATCCCAACTCGCTAGAGGAACCCGATTAATGCAAAGTGGGGAACCAAGGTAGGTGATTGGAAAGTTTTCCACTCGACAACCCAAAATAGCAGCACTTGAATGTAAGAGTGCATCCGAGCAATGTATACCAAGAAACAATAATAGCAAGTTACTTGAGGATACATAATGATCAATAAAATAAACTTGGTAAGGAAGAAAAAAGTGTTTCTAAAAAAGTTTTAATCAAATTATTAAATGAATCTCTGCGAAATCAATTCGAGGTCATTTGATATATTCTCGGTTCGTAGTTTTTGAGAGTCGCAAAAAATGTTGCTCATCAGCTATTCTCCCATTATTTTCAAAAATTAAATCTTACATAAAGATGGTGTCCATAATTAAAGTTTGTACGGTAAGTTGATAGTTTGAAGGTAAATATTATGACCATTTTGTTTAGTTTACTCTTATGGAAGTACCATGAGTATCAAAGGTCTAGAATATTTGACAATAGTTGTTTTAGTTGATGAGATATCATCACCATTCTTTCGTAAACATATTTCTCAGTCTTTCAAATTCGTCTCATGCATCACTAAATCACTAAATTTGCATCTGAGAAATTTGTTTGCAAAATTGATACACATTAGTAGAAAGACTTGTAGTTTGAGGGCCCATTTTTTCTAATCTCCGCTCAGGACCCCGTGAATTTTCGAGATGGCCCTGGCAGAACAAAATTATTACAACCATCTCAGTCTCATATGGAAGCAGTAGAGCTACGATCTTCTGAATCATGAAGGGCACCGGAGGGACAATTGTTGCGGTAGGCTGTCAAATTAGACAATGTCTCTTCAGAAACAAGCCATTGCTCGACCTCGAACTTCTGCCTGGAGCATCCGTGTACTCCGGTTGTTGTAAGCTCGACATAGCTCACATACCAGGCGGGGTATGAGCCGGTCCCATCGGAGATCAGGTTCAAGGCGCAAAAGGAATAGCAGGGAGCTCTGCCACTGAAAAAGTCGAGATTACCCTTCTCGAAGTAGTTGTGTCCAGGTTCCATGATCCCCCAACTTTCTATATTTTGGATTTGTAAAGAATTTTCGTATGTATCGTCCATTTGTACTTTGATGGTCGAATCTGTTCCTGCACCCTGCATCGATCCCGTCTGTATCAAAAGGTTATATATACAGTAATCAGCCTGCAATAAGAGAATTGATTAATCACTATGATTTCAAATCAGTAAAACTAATGGATTTAGATAATGCAGTGATGGCCGGAGGCTCTTACAGAGATGGCGATGGTGGAGAAAGCAAGGAGGAGGATGAAGGAGAGGGGAGTGAAGTACTTGACTGCCATTTTTTAATGCAAAGAGGAATGCAGAGGTGTTTATTTATGAGGATTTCCTTTACATGTAGGTGTGGAGTAGAGTTGACATGAGTGTTGCATGTTCAAATCAAATTTTGTATTAAAAAATATTAAAAATTAAACACTTATATCATTTAGTTGTTAGGCAACGTTTAACGAAATAAATTGTCATATCCCGAAACTTTGAATTAAAATTATAAACATTTTCCCGAACTTTGAATTAAAATTATAAAAGTTTAAATTTATATATTCATTTTTAAAAATATATTTTTAATATGCAAAAAGATAAAGGAATTTTCATGAATTTTTAACGAGCAAGTTCATATACTTATTAACAAGGGTCGTATTTTCTTATAAAATTCAGGTTCTAGATTTTATAATTTTGCAAAACTAAAAAATAATGAACGCTTTCATTCTTTTACATGAAAATGAGAAACATTTTTTCCTTATACCATTTTTTAAGTTGACTTTGCAACCCTTATAGCTACTTTCTCTTTCTCATTTAATTTGAATTTTGCAACTTCAAACGTCTATATCTCACAAACTTTTGATTTTTTTTCAAATCGACGTTTTGAAATATTTTGTTCGTTTTAATTTTATCTTTAAAATGACATATACTTTAATTTTCTTGAAAAACAATTATAATGTTTCACAATCTTATACTGTGTATAACTGTGGTATAATGCTTTTTTACTGCCTTTTCATGAAGGCGTTATATATGGTATAAAATTGTATCATGAATTTATATAGATGTTTTCTCCTTTATGTTTATAACAGTATCGATTTTTCCATCAAAATCATGGCATGAAGACTTTAAAACTAATATGAAAACTTTTATACATTGTATAATAATAGTTATGCTTACAACAAAACTCACTTTTTAGTAAAAATAATAATTTATCGTAGTCTTACACATGGTATAGTAGTTATATAATACCCGTTTTTACTACTTTTTCATAAAGACGTTATACATGATATAAGAGGCGTATAATGTATTTCATATAGTATTTTTTAAAATACATTATACTACTCCTATACATTGTATAATGCCTACATGAAATTATTATTTTTATTATACAACTATTATACTATGTATAATATTGCGATAAATTTTTTATTTTTTCGAAAAATTCAAAGTGTTTGTCATTTCAAAGATAAAATTAGGATGTATAAAATATTTCAAAGCATCGATTCAAAAGAAATTTGAAATTGCGAAATTCAAATTAAAAATAAGAGAGAACGTAATTACAAAGAAAAAGGATAAAAATAAAAAAAATAATCTAATAAAATAACAAAGTGAATATTAATTTCTCATTGTTGTAAAAGTAATAAAATCTAATTTTTTTAGGATATATGGTTTAATTACCCTATTAACAAACCTCTAATAAAGCCTTTTCATGAACTTTCAATTACGAATTTTGATAAAATTTTTCGTGATGTACCTGGTATCCATATATATTTACGTAAAAAATACCATTGAATTATAATTTAAAAAAGTAATAAACAACAACAATGAAATCTTTTACACGGTAATTGGTAAAAAATGTTGAACCGTTTAATAAATTACCTACTTTACCATTTATAAAACGAAATTTTAATTTGATACTTATCTAACCAACAATACATACAAATAAATCTATTAAGATAATATTATAAATATCTTAATAGTTCTGTTTTTCGATAACATGTTGGCAATTTCAATTATAATTGGGATCCGTATTTTATACATGGACATATTTATACTGGTCTTTGGGATCCAATGAACCTGCATGCAATGAAGTCAAAAAGATTTTGGGTTCATATTCGAAGTTTTGGTGGAGTTTGTATTAGCGAAAAAAGACTGGACACGTTGATAGTCTTGGGTCTTGAAAAAAGATAGGTCAATGTTGATTCAATAAGTGGCAACTGGTGCCACGTATGAGTTGCACTTGAGGGGGAGTGTTAGAGATTTTGAGATTATATCACATTAGAAATAATCAAGAAATATCAGTGATATATAAGCGGTGAAGATGGTATCTTAACACAAGTTAATTGGTTTTGTGTATTAGATGAGCTTAGCCCACTTATATGATCACTCAATCTATAAAACTCAACATTCTCTGAGGCTCGTAAATTCTCCAGAACTTCATCCAAATGGGTTTTTTTTAACCAGGATATGAATATCAACATTGTCATTGGGATTAGCCAAACTAAACAAAGTACATATAAGATGCCTACAAAAAGACTTCAAGTCCGAAATAATCGAAGCGATGAAATGACGACCATGCTCCTCATTGGCAAAAAAACAAACATTACTTTATTACAATCTCATTTATAATATGAGTTATTTTTTCTTTGTTTTTTGAATAACAGATGAACACATGTATATTTCAAGTTTATCATTTTAAAGAAATATATTGCATAAACTTATAACTGCAATACATTACGGCACATGGACAGTCGGTTTTAGTAGTAAAAAAACCATAATGATATCCACTCAGATTATATGTTTGTTTTTTATTATCATTAAAGGTACACTTACAAATTTTTAATAGAGCAAATTAATTTTACATTTGATAAAAGATTTTAACTCTTAATATTAATTATTTAAAAATTATTTATTATAGATTTCCAGAGCATTTTAGTACACCTGCCTAGAAAAGTTTGAAATTTGAACTTTTTTTAAAAAAAATAGTCAAGGAAAGAACTATGACCCTATATTGGTAATTTGGCGAAAAAATTACATTTTCCTACTTAGTTATCTCTAATTGAGTGCTATATTTATGTACTATTTCAAGGTCACATGTATTGTTATCTCGCTTGAACTTTACTCAAATAATCTACCATTCCTTGAACTTGTTTAATTTTCTCTTAAACTTTAAAACTTGGTACAAGTACACTTGTTTCCTTTATGAATATTACGTGTTAGTTTTTGGTTGATTGGATTTTTCAAAGATTTCATTTTGCTAAATTTTTCACTCTTCGATCAGAAGCTTATCAAATGTGTCTTTCAACAGGCAAACTCGTGCATTTGAAGTGGCTAAAAAAGTTTAGAGAAATAATAATGCATCTGGACCAAGATCCCATGGATAAAGATGTATTTAACCTTATTTCAGTTTTCTTAAAACATTTTCTATATTTGTGATAGTTTTTCAAATATTTTGAAAAGAAAAAACTGATAAAAATTAAAAGCCCTTATAGCAGACAGATTAGAAAAACATATATTCAAACTCACACATAACACAATCTTTGTTGAACTGAGAATACAAAAGATCCCACATAATAAAAACTTCAACAGATCAAATATCAAACTCACACATATAATTTGATCTTCATTAAACTAAAAATACACAACCAGCATACACACGAAACTGCACACATCAATGTCCTATCCAAATATAACCTGAGAGTCTCAGATGGAGAAAGCAATGCCGCGATCTTTGCGGCCATCAAGGGCACTTGACGGACAATTGCTCCGGAAGGCCCAATAGTGAGATTTCTCGTCATTAGAAAGCCACTGTTCCACCACGAACATCTGCCTTGAGCATTGGTTTGGGCTCGAAGTTGTCACCTCCACGTAGTTCACATACCAGGCGGGGTATACGCCACTGTTGTCAGAGATCAGCCTTAATGCGCAAATTGATAAGCAGGGAGCTCTGGCGCTGAAAAAGTCGAGATTGCCCCTCTCGAAATAGTCGTGCCCCTGTCCCATAATCCCTCCCCAGGTTACTACATCTCTGATTTCCAAATATACAGAGTTTTTATCGACAATTTCCACTCTGATGATCGAATCTGTTCCTGCATTAGTCATCTATCCAGTCTGGATGAACAGGTTATAAATACAGTAATCCTCCTGCAACAAGTGAAGTGATTATTAAGTAGATAACAAATCAGTAAAACTAATGGATTCAGATAATGCAGCGGTGGCGGAGTAGACGAGGATCTTACAGACACGGCGAAGGTGGAAAAAGTAAGGAGGAGGATGAAGGAGAAAAGGCGAGTGGAGTTGACTGCCATTTTAGAATGCTGAGTTGAATGGACATGAATAATGTTGATTTATTTATGCGGGAATGCCTTTACAAGTAGGGCTTAAAAGAAGTAGATTTGAGCTGAGTGTTGGCTAAGTTTTAATGAGATTTAAGCTACGGTTCGGTTTCGAATAAAAATGTCCGTTTGATCACAACAAGCATTTTATCAATTTATGATATCTAATTTAGTTAATGAAAAATTATTAAATTTGTCCTCTTTTATATCATTTAGTTAATACACCATATTTTACAAAAATGCTGCCAAAGACTCAAATTTCGAGCTATAATTAAAATTACTAATATTTTAAATTTTAATAGTTAAAATATTCTTCTTTGGTAACCCCTTTATGATATGTAAAAAATAATGGATGTGCTTCACAAATTATTATCAAGTATGTTCATGAACTAATTGGTAAGTTTCTAAGGAGTATGTTTATGAGCTTTTGAGTCATACATTGACTTGTTCAAGCTCTGTTTATTCAAAGATCGAGACACAAAATCATGTTCATATATAATTTATTGATAAACCAAGTCAAATAGAGTCCAACAGAACACATATTGTTCATAAAAAGCTCAACTTATTTTAAATCCCTATTTACAAGGAAAGAGACGTAATAAAATTGCAAATGCATAAATAAAAACATGGCATAATTTGGATTATTAAAGATGATTTTCACTACCATTTGTAGTATGATAACAAATAATATAAATGAATTTGTACGTTGAAATGATTAAGAAATTGGGAATTAAGGGCGTGTTTTTAAACCATAAATTTTCTATATTATATGAATTAAATTTTTAAGAGTCGCTATAACTTTGTATCTAATAATATGGCTTGTGTAATATTGGTTTTGTGCTATTATATCGTTTCTGTTTTAATACTTGGGCAATTATCAGTAATAAACAAAATTCATTAAATTTGTTCATATTCACGTTTGTTCAATGAGACTCCCTTGACAGTTAAGCATGATGAGTGAGGTAACAACATAATTGTAAATTATACACTGTTATTTATTACCAAGAGAATGATAATGAGTGAAAACCAACATTGGTTGATTTTTTGCATAACCATTGGACAGTAAATGCTAATTAAAGATAACATGTGAAAAGAATGATTAGAATAAAAAGCCTGATTTTTGTTGGAGATGATAAATGCAAGACTCAATTAGAGTGACAAAGGTTGGTGTTTTTCAGTTTAGCCTCTTTGATGTCTAAGTTAGCAAATGTGGTTTAGAGGAAGTAATGACATCAAGGATTACAATTGTGTACCTACAAAGGTAGTATTGGCACCTTAGTATAAGGTAATGATACTCTTGTTTTTGATAGGAGAGTTGTTTCCTTGATGAAGGAGGATGACTAAAGATTAAGAAAGCAGCAAAAAAGAGAAAAAGAATGGATCTGGAATCGTCATCTTCACACCGGATGAACGAAGGCTTGCTAAGTTCATAACATGTGAGTGACGTGGAGAGTCTTCAAACAGATTCTTCGAAAGGTCTCCATGACATAGAGGAAAATTAGTCATCAAATTAGAAGACGAGAGTGAGCAAGTTGAGGGGGCGGCCTCCCCTTAGTGTTTAAGCGGAGGAAGTGAGTCAATCTTCTTTATCAACATCTTAGAAGAAGGAGAACAAATTGACACCCAAAGTGGGTGATATAGTATCTGTTGGTTTCTGAAGATCATATAGTTTTGTAAGTTCTGAGTTTAGAAGTAAGGCTCAGAACGAAGTCGTCTCAGAAACATAAGGTTTCGTTAGAAGAACTACGGATGCTCAGAAGCTGTTACATAGCTCAGAGGATCTCTCAAGACTCAGATCGATTAATAAGTCCCTCTGAAGATTGCAAAAGGTCAACCTAGTTGTTAGACGCCAAAAAGTTAAAAAGCTGATTTTGCATTTAATGCCACCGTGCGCCTTGTCCCCAAGCATACTACAAAACAAAAGTTACAAAATCACGAACAAAAGCTTCTCTACAAATCTCACCTGCTACTACCACTCAAAGTGGTCCCTAAAATCAACCTAACACACCAGCGCGGATCATATTTAGACGAGCTCTCTAACGGATTGTTAACGGAAACAAGACTGAGAGACAACGACAATATTTCCAGCAACGGTCCTAATATCAACGGAAACATTCACCCCCTCTATAAAAAGAAGATTTCCAGCATTTGAGAAGGTTGCCGAATCCTAACATAAGTACCTGAAGCGAAAACAAAATCTCAATCTGCTTACAACCTTCTCATAGCAAACATCGAAATCTCATCTATTTGTAATTAAAATGACTGGAACAAAGTTCAGAAGTTCACAAAAATCATTCTTGTTAAACTGTTGTAACTTACACTAAGTTAAGGGTAAGATAGTGTAAGGGAGCGAAGTTCTAGTAAGGAAGGTACTTAATAGAGACGAAGCTCAGAGCCTCGGATATAGAATAACGGAACTTCTGTATTGGTATAGCTCAGCAAAGACTGTTGAAGGGTACTTCAGTCAAGGCATTGTAAAAGGTTTACTCTTCACTAGAAGAAGAGTTAATAGTGGATTAAATCTTGGACTGGAGTTTCCAAGGATTGGATTAGGCAGAGGCTGAACCAGGATAAAAATCGCTATTTGCATTTCCTTACTCAGCGCATTTATTTTTATGTTATTTTATTCCACATCTGAAATACATAAAATATAAAAAAGGGGATTCTGAGTAACAAATACTTACTCAGAAGTAACTTCAGAAGTAACTTTCTGAAGTTAACCGTGAACTCGAAAAAGAGTCATTCACCCCCCCCTTTCTGACCTATTTTACACCCTTACTAGGTCTAACAATTGGTATCAGAGTAGGAACTCTAAATTAGATTTAGCTGATCTAGAGTAAAAGACTAATATGGGTGAAAATAGCATAAAACACATACCTGGAAATATGACCACATAGATACTCCCATAAGGGCTGTCTGTGTCCAAACCCCCACTATTCTTTGGACAGAATTATACATTCTGGAAAAATAAAATGAAAAATTTCATACAATTGCAAGATATGTATGCATGGCTTGCTATAGCCAATGGCTCATACATACCTACAATCACTGTAAATGGGTTTATCTCTCTTAAACCTGAAACTGATTACAATGATTCTGGCATAAAGAAATTACAGAGTAATGCAGCTGTAATTAACTTTCTACATTGTGCTTTAGATGCTGCTGAATATAATAAGATCTCAGGATGTGAAACTGCCAAGGAAATATGGAAAAAGCTTGAAGTGACCTATGAAGGAACTGATAAGGTCAAGGAATCTATGATAAACCAGAATCTTCGTCTCTATAAGCTATTTGAGATGGAAGAAGGTGAATCAATATCAAGTATGAATGCAAGATTCACTAACATCATCAATGAGCTCAAAAGATTGGGAAAAAGTTTCTCAGAAGAGGAGCAAGTAAAGAAAATTCTCAGAAGCTTGATTGAAAAGTGCCAGGTGAAGAAAATTACCATAGAAGAAGCTCAAGATCTCACAACTTACAGGTATGATGATCTTATCAGTTCATTAATTACTCATGAGATTTCCATGTAGAACTTTCAAAAGAAAGAAAAGTCAAAGCATGAAGCAAAGAAGGCAATAAT
>CATIWQ010004108.1:0-17000 GCA_949673415.1 Euphorbia schlechtendalii
GTTGCTTTTCGTTCTTCTTCCCTTGCAATTTCCATTTCTCTTTTTCTATCGGCTTCCACTCTCTCCTCCCATGATTTCCAATCATGAGTGATCCTATCTTCTCTAATGCATTTTACCAAAAATCCATACTTGAAGAATACTTTCATGGTTAATTCTGGAATCTCATCTTCATCAGTAAAGACTTCAGTAGAATAGGGCATTCTTCCAATCTGTCCCAATAGATTTGCCATCGTTCAACACCCATATTCCATCATTCCAAGATGTTGTATAGCCAACATTATTGTCTCCATCATTATCCTTGAAACATCAATAGGTGTGCCATTCCAAAGTGCTTCCATCACAAACAATTCTTCAGGAATGACAAGATCAAAAGTTTACTTACCAAAACAATGCACCGCTTAAGTAAAAGTGCAATGTGAGTAAACAAGGATCACGAATCCACTGGTTATAGGTAGATGCTTGTTTGAATTCAGTTTAGTCAGTCAGGCGATTCCATGTTGGTAAAGGATCCCATCCAGGAAGCATCTTGTTGTCGCAATCCTTTGGAAATCCCATATATTTGTCTAGTGCTTTTCTTGTCAACTTGTATTATTTTCCATGATGACGATAAACTAGGCAGTCCTTCTTATCATTCTTCCACACCAATGTTACCAACATCTCCATACAGTTTCCACACTATTCCCCAGAGACATGTTTGAATAAATGACAAAGTATAGAATTCTGAGTTAGTACATTACCCTGTCATAAACCCCAAGATTGATGAAACTGTTCCTATGAATGGTGTAGGAACTTTTGTATTCAGCATCCTTGATTATCTCGTAATGATCTCCTTCTTCACAAGAATAGATTTGAAATGGTGCCTCATACCATTATTATAAGTTTGAGGGAGGAACTAGATTGGATTTATTTGCTAGAACCATTTTGAAACGAAAGATTTTTGAAAGAAATGGGATGGTTTCAGATTTGGAACTGAATTATGATTAAAAAAGGTATGAAATTTAGATTTTAGAAGTGAGAAATGATAAACACTCGCACATCAATTTATAGAGTTTGGAGGAATAACCATTGAATAACTGCTAAATTGCTGCAGTTTTTGCACAAGTCACGATCGTAACTTATGAGAATTGAGAAATAGAAAGTTTTATATAGGGATTCATGATCGTGAAATGGAGTCATGAACTTGAATAGGCAAAATAGAATAAAAGCTTCACTTTATCAAATATTCAAATGTAATAATATGACGTATCACCTCCAAGATGATTATTTTATATTCATTTTCACATCTTAGTTAGGATAGATAAATTATATAATTTAGGAAAGAAATAAATAGATATAATTGGAAAATGTACCATACTCTTCCAGTATTTGATCGTCAAAACGCACTAGCCATCCTGGGCAATTTGTTCTCTTAGAGCGCACTTGCCTTCCCCGGCAACGGCGCCAAAAACTTGTTTGCCACTTTTCTATTGATAATAAAAAATTGCTTATTGATAAGTGTATAGTTACACTTATTATCAATATAATTTTACACACTAAAGACTATAGTTTATGTCATTTTTATACTTCATATAAAAGATTTCACGTGGTATGTAGTTGTTTTTGGTGCAAATGCAGATACTAGGTAAATCTTGGGAGTAAATTGATCTAAAGTGGAATTCTATGTAAAAAGAGTGAAAAAGGTGCAAAAAGATGCATGGAAATTAAAGATTTGGCTTAGGATCGAAGCTGTCGAAGATTGGTGAAGTTACAAGAAGAATGCTAAAAAAAAACACAATTCACGGTCATGACAACAATTTGCGATCGCAACTTAATGCACTTCAGAAGAAAAAATTGTTAAACAAAGATTCATGGTTGTGACTTGTATATCGCGGTTGTGACTTGGATGGTTTTTTGGTTAAATCTCTTAACTACCAACCGTCAGATAAGAATGATCAACAGCCATCAACTACCAACGAAAAGACACTTATCAGATGTTAACCAATCATGAATAGATTTCTATCCATTGTGGGTAAGATTAAAGCTTCTCAACCAATCACAATGAAGTGATGCAATCTGTCACCAATGGACACAACTCTTCATTTGGATAGACGTAACCCTTTGAACTCTATAAATAGGGTTCCAAACCTTACAAATTTTGTGCAAAGTGCATGATGTGGCATTGGAATTAGAAAAGTGAGAGACATAGTGTGTGTGTGTGTGTAGATAAAGAGTGAAATTATTTAGTTTTTGCTAAGTTCATAAGTGTTAGCGAGAAAATGTTTAAGTGATTCAAATCCTTGTTTCGATCACTAGATTTCTCTACATATTCGAGCTATTGTTGTATAAGTGTACTTGCAAATCACTTATCAATAAAATTTTTCATTCTTCAACATTCGTTTGTTCAATATTCACAAAGAATAGTATCCTAGCGGAGGTTCTGCACGGGCCGAAACCAAATTCAAAGTAGACGTAAGGAATTGCAAGAATTGATGACTCCCATTAAAGAGTGGATACGATTTGATCAACTATAGCTTTCACTTACATACCTTACAACTTTGCTTTGCTTTGCTTTCTACTTATACTTTCTATTTCAAAGTTTATGATATGTCTATGTGTCATAATGAGTAGTTTATGTTAAGTCTTTTATATTAATCAAGTTATATGCCTTTGAGTTAATTTTAAGAGTAGTTTCGAGGTTAACAATATCATGTATAATCACTGGATCTATGATATAACGCTATTTAGTGAGCCAACTTTTTTGGAATGGTAACTTGCTAAATGTGGCTATGTGAGAGTGACCCGTACTAAGCATAGTAATATTGTTGTCTAGGTATATTCTTAATTCATTTGCACTAGATTTAGAAAAGTCATTTCATGTGTTGCTCTATGGTGAATCATTGAACATCTGAGTGTCTAGAATCGATTATGTTAAATTAGTCTAGTGAACGTAATAACTTTGTTGTACTTGCATATTTTCTTTGCTATACTTATTTCGTAGGAAAACTCTATATATTTAGAATCTCTAGTCATCCATACATATATTCATCCATTCTTCATTCCAATCCTCCCAACTAAAATCCAAAAATACTTTATTTTCTTTATTCTATTTTTCTTGTTGATCTTTAGATCTAGTCCTCCCCTGTGGGATTGATATCTTTTAAAACTACATCGTAACTGCATACTTGTAGTGGTCACAATTTTTCTATTTAGATAAGTGGTACTGATAATACCTGTTCATATTTTGAACTTATATCTTATCGGTAGGAAAGTGGGAGACAAGGTTTTTGGCTTCATTATTAAATAAAAAATCCTAGGAGTTATTATAGTCGAAACCTTGCAAACACTTATCAAATAGAAAAATGATGATAACTGCAAGCATATAGTTGCGATGTAGTTTTAAAAGATATCAATCCCACAGGGAAGGAATTCGATTATAAGGACCACCTAGAGTTACAAAATAAAAGAATTAAGATAAATTGTAGGGTTTGGATGATAGACTGATGAATAGATAGATGTATGAACAGATTATAGAAGATGTAAACTATATAGATATTCCCTAAGAATAAGTATACCAGAGAAAAACATGTAAAATCATCAAGAATATTTCATACACTAGATAACTTTAACAAACGCAGTTCTAAACACCCAAATATTGAATAATTCACCATAGAGCAACACATGAAATCAATTTTCTAAATCTAGGGTAAACAAATTATGACACTTATAAAAACCTAGATAACAATAATACTATGCTTAGTACGGGTCACTCTCACATAGCCATATTTAGTAAGTTACCACTCAAAAAACGTTGGCTCACTAAACAGCTTTATAATCACAGATTTAGTGACTATATACAATCTTGTTAACTCCAAAATTACTCTTAAACTTAACTCAAAAGCATATAACTTCATTAATATAAATGATGCAAGATAAAATACTAGTTATGACCCATAGACATATCATAAATTTTGAAATAGAAAGTATAAGTAGAAAAAAAAGTTAAGTTGTAAGGTATGCAAGTGAAAGCTAAAGTTGATCAAACCGTATCCACTCTTTTAATGGGAGTCGTCAATTCCCGCAATTCTTGCATCTACTTTGAATTCGGTCTTGACTCTTACAGAACCTCTGTTAGGATGCTATTCTTTGTAAATATCGAATAAATGAATGTTGAAGAATAGAAACTTTTATTGATTAGCACTTTGCAATTACACTCATACAAGAACCGCTCGAATTTGTGGAGAAATCTACCGATAAAAATAAGAATCGAATCACTTAAACATTTTTCTCACTAACACTTTGAAATAGTGAAATCTATATAACTTTTTCTCTCTATCATGTATCATATACTCTGTCGATTTTCACCACCATACATTGCATTTCATGAAATTGGTTGGTTTGGGACTCTATTTATAGAGTGCGAAGGGTTGTGTCTATCCAAACAAAGAGTCGTGTCCATTGGCGAAGAATGCAAGGTTTCATCCTCATCTTTAATGGAAAGGCACCTTTTCGTGATTGGATTGCTTCCAAAAGGTGTCTTTTCATCTGACAGTTGATGGCAGTTGACGGCAGTTGATCTTTCTTATCCAGCGGTTGAAAGTTGAGAAGAGTTTACCAAAAACCGTCACAAGTCGTGAGCGCGATATACATGTCACGATCATGAATAATAGTTGGTAACTTTCTGTTTGTGAAGGATGACAAGTCGTGACAGCGAATGGGTGTCACGATCGTGACATGTGTTTTTCTTCATGATTTTTCTTTGCAACTTTTCCGATCTTTGACAACTTCAATCCTAATCTAATTCCTTGTGTTTCACACATCTTTTTGCACCTTTTTCACTCTTTTTACATATAATTCCATCTTTGATCATTTTACTCCCAAGATTCACCTAGTTTCTACACTTGCATCAATAACAACTACATACCACGTGAAATCTTTTATATGAAGTATAAAATGACTTTAAACCATATCATTTTATAAGAAAAAATATCATGATAATAAGTGTAATCATACACTTATCAAGATGTTGCTGAGGCAAATTTTATAACTAGTGAAGCAACTCTCTCCACCAGTAAGCTAGTCTAAGAGGACTGATTCAACCATATTAGCTCAGATAAAAGAGTTAGCAAGGAAGTAATTCCCAACTCTCAAAACTAACGTTGAGTTGGATGGATTAGTAAGCTATGTGCTACTGACTCAAGAATTGATGGATTTTCCTACCAAAGTAAAGGCCAAGCTTCTAGAGTTTGATGCGCATTCAAGTATTCCCTCTGAATTGGTCTATAATGAAGAATTGGGGAAGATTCAAGGATGTTTGTACATAATTCACAACCATCTTGCAAAGTAAAGCACAAAGAGCTTACTAGACAAGATGACATTGATTTTAACCAGACTCTCTGATTCTACAGCTTAACTCAATGCAGCTGTCTCCTTTATCTCCACGTTTACTGCTATTGTTAATGTAGTAGCAGGAAAGATGAAGGGTAATGTAGATGCTATTGTAGAGTAGCTTAGTATCTTGAATTCCACTCTGGTAACTCAAGCTAAGTAGTTTCACAAGTTTGGCAAAGAACAGGAAAAAATAAGAGGAGCATTGAAAATAAAATCAGTGACTTGTCTAAGGAAGTTGCGGTAACTAAAGACCTTGGACATAGAATGTGCAAGTTAATGAAAAGTATATCCAAGATTATGGTCAGGTATGATAAGGAGTTTGATAGAGCTCTTAAGACCGTTGATGGGGTTACCAAGAAGATGGAGAAAACCAGTGATTAACCTTGATGCACTTCAAGAGAAATTTTACTCAATTAGCAAGCTCATAAATGATAACTTTGATGACTTAGTGAAGAAGGAAAAGAAAGCTCTCGTAGAAGCAATGGGTAAAATTTTTCCTGAGCCAAATGAGTCTCTGGACCCGGAAAACAGTCTCTTACTGCATAAGAAATTGAATTCCCTAAAGGATCGTCTATTTGATATGTAGAAGAATGTAGAACAACAGGTCACCACCAGAATGTATGACTCAAGAGATATAAATTTTACGATGAAAACCATGAACAATTTCATCCCTAGAATCATTGACATGGAAGCCAAGCTGAAGATATCACTTTCTGCTTCAGATTTCAGAGGTTTACTACAATGCTTTCAATAGTTTGCGTACCAAGAATTTGATTAGATCGCTCATCTTACCTGATACCACCATCTATTTCTTGAAGAACTCAATGATCAAGACATCCTAATGCTGAAAGGGAAAAAGCAGTTTAAGCAAGAGATATCTCCAGCAATCAAAGGAAAGTAAGAGGACTTCCAAGCTACTCTCAACTCCTTTGATCTGTGTCTAGAACAAATTATTCAAGGCCAATTAACAAAGAGGGAGAAAGTAGTTGAACATGCAACGAGGATAGCATAACAATATCGACATTAACTTTTGCAAAGGCCTCAACATTCTCATCCTCAACAATAGTAACAGTCTCAGCATCAACAACATAATCAGCAACAACATCACCAACACCATCAAAGTAGCTATCCATAAAGGGAAGGATTATCTTCTTCTCAATTTTGTCGATAGTTGTACAATAGGTTCAAACTTGTAATAGTGCTTAATGCAATCACTTAGTGTAGAACACAACTTGTGTACTGCCTAAGTTTTTATTAATGAAAATTCAAGTTTATTTCTATCATAAAGTTAAGAGCTTCTTAACTTGGTATATTTTTCTATGTTATTTTTGCTTAAACTATAGTAGGGATTAACGAAAAGATCAACCTCAAAGAAAAGCTAAAGTAAGATAAGGTCTCAAGATTTGAAGAATTCCTCTAAGTATGGGGTAGTTAGGCTGACTAGAGAGAATCCACATAGTATGGGGGAGTACACACTAACTAAGGAGTTCACTCAACATGAGGGAGTTGTGAGCATGTGATTTCAATCCTCACTCGTGAGTTCGATGATGAAGTTCTAATTTATTTTCCTTTGCTAATCTTTCAATTTGACAAGGTCTCAAACATCCTTGGGAGAAGCACTCCTTGTTTCTTGTGAACCCTACAAAAACCTCCTTTATACAGGGCCAAGTTTGGATCAAGCCCAATCCAGACCCAATGCCCATACCGAAATGCCAATGTCAGTGTTGGCATTAATAACGTCGGTGTTGGCATTAATAACATCGGTGTTGATGTTACTATAAAGACACCGATATTGTCAGGTCAGTAGTAACAAGGTCTAGATTGGGTCACCGATGTGACAAATGTCAATGTCTACATTGTGACCCCGATACTAATGTCATTGAGTCCACAATAACAAAATTGTAGAATTTTAGGAATAATTGAATCCATAATCTTCTGGGGCCCTTGTACCCTTGGTTGACCTTCCCAATATGCCCAACACTATAGGGTGACTAGAGAGGGACCTCCCTCCTTTGATTGGACATTAGGAGGGGGTGAACAAGTTAAAATTCCATGGTAAGTCATGATGATGCATTTTGAATTGAAGGGAGCTTTCCCACAAAAGAAGAGATGACATTCAGTAAGGGAGAGAGCTGAATTTCACACAAAAGAGGCAGAGAAAAAGAGCTCACTTGTTTTTGAGAGAAAAGCTTGAAGTTCCTAAGTTTTGTGTTAGCTTTTTGTGTATGTTCATATAGGCAAGCAAGGTTTTCTTTGAAAAGGTTAAGTAAAGTTCATAGAAAGGGTATGAACTTGGGTTTTCAGGGATTCATTTAGGTAATTTTGAGGTTTAGATTCACAAAAATTTAATGGGATTGAAGAGGAAAATGTTCTTAGCACACATTCATGTACAAATCTATTTTTGCCTCATTTGCTAAGTTTTAATTCAAGGAAACTTGGTGGAGGGCCATAAACAAAGTCTTAGACTACATTTCAGTCATTACCTCTCAAGTTTGTGGAGTAACACTTTCTCCATACTCGATTTTTCTAAACTAAACAACCACACTACAGCAACCAAAGAAACAAGGAGAGCTTCCCGAAGGAATTTTACGAATCTTGACGAAGTGGATTCTCGATTACGGGGTGAGCCATTGAGTTCTTAGAGTTGTGTTTCATGTTTACTTGATGATTGATTTTGTTTTGAAAGTTTTAGTTTTTTTACATTTTCTTACTTGCTGTGAGCGGACGACATGGAGAGATGGGTCGAGGGTGCGTAGAGATGAGAGGCTCGGTCCACCGAGGTGTTTTAAAGTTGAAAATGAATCCGTAGCAGGTTGTAGACCTAGAAAAAGTTGATTGAGAAAGTGAAAATATTTTTAGACCGTTTAAACCCGAATCTGCCATCTCTCTTAGTGTAGAGTCACCACCTGATTAGCTCTTCTAGGAATTAGAGTCTTGTGAGGCTTAATGTTCGGGAGATAGCCCACTAAGACATTGAGTTCGAGTACAGGATAAGTTGCTTATTTCTTATTGGATCACATTATATCACCAACAGAAACCCGTATTTTTTTTAATTGTGTATATTCAAACTTATGTCATTTTTGAGTTATTATGCATGACTCACGCATATTTGAAAGTAGTAAATCCATCCATAAAGCAATAAATAAATGTAGAAAGTAAAGATTAAAAATTACAAACCTCGGGGGATGCAACCGCCCGCCTAATCTATTAATTACATTTCCTAAAAAATAATTGTAATTGGAATATAAGAAGGAAAATTAAAGTTCTAAACATACATCTAATCCTAATCTACCTACATTCTCAAAAGTTAGCACAGGGAATATTACAACAGATTGCACATATGCTCGATTTTGGCTTTGGCGAGGCCCATGTGGCCTATTGGAAAATCACGGTAATGGATTTGTTGTTTGAAATAAAATAATTCATTTTATTAACACTTTGGTTGCTCGTTTTAATTAATGAAATTGCTCGAATGGTAAAATAGTGGGGCTGTTATCCGGGAATATATTTCTATTCCCTTCGTGGGGGTATTCTAGCATATATCTCCATTAATAAAGAATTTATAGATGAAGAAAGAAAAATTACAACATTCGGGATAAAATAGAATAATAAAAATCCTAGTTTCTCAGATGAGATCAAAAAAAGAAATAGCAGACAATGAGCACGGAATCAGCAATCTAGGAAATCAAATGCTTACCCTTACAGAGCAAATCCACTTCGAAAATATCTGCTCAACCCTAAGAAGTAGTCATCGTCGTCTTTTAGTTTAGGTTGTTGAAAGTGTGATGTAAATCTCGAAAAATGCTTGCTTAATTCTCGAAATCAGTTCCAATTCCAAAAGGTATATTTTTTCTCCGAAAATTTATGGTACAGATTACCAAAAATTTCCCAAATATTTATAGGGGAAAACCCCAAAAATCCAAAAATTGTAATAAATTCCGACGAGGCTTGCTAGAAAATCTAGTAGGCCTTGCTAGAATTCAGCGAGGAGCCTCGCCAAAGTTCTGGCGAGGTATCCCCGATTCCGGTATACTGCGATTTTTTTGTATTTTTTGTATTTTCAATGTATTTTTATATTTTTTTGTATTTTTAATTAATTTTTTTAAACTAAAAATAAAAATTAAATTAATTTTATTAAAAGTCCTTTTAAATTTAGAGACGAGGAACAATCCCATTTGAAGGAGACTGGATAATCGAGATTTGTGTGATTCAAGGATAAAATCCCAAAAAGCCATCATCATCGAACGCACGAGCTGGTACAAAATCCCGTGCTCACACCTGCATTCTGGAAAAATAGGGTAACGCCAAAGTTAACATTGCGATGTCGGTATCTATGTTGCAATGATGACACCAACATTGCAATGCAGATGTGGGCATTACCCCATTTTTTCATTATGCAATTTATTCGATATTTACTAATTAGGGATTAATTAACTGAAGTTGACTTGTTAACAAGGATATATTGATATCATTAGAACAATTGTGTGTTGAGTTAATATTTTTGATATATTCCAAGAAAAATTAATATTTAAATAATGGTTTCCTCTTCATCGAGGTAAAATTATTACTATTCTTAAATTTTCTTGGAATATATACAAGGGATTTACAACTACACTCCCGAGCATAGATTTATTTATGACATCTACATATTTGTTCATAAAGAAGTTAAGTTAGGGAACCCCCACGAAGGAAATACCATGTTCTCGGATATCTGGCTCGACAAAATTCACGTGCGACATTTTCACTAATAAAACGAGCAACATACTTGTATAAAAAAATGAATCGTTTTACATAAAAAAATAGTGAGCCTTTTGGCACTTTTTAACTTGACCACATGGGTCTTCCAAATATCAAAATTCGAACATACTTGGTACATTGGTACATGGTTGTGTTGTGAAAATATTTTGTGCTAACCTTTGTGGATGCAAGTACAATAGGTTAGATGAATGTTAAGATTTGTTTTCCTTCGGGTATCGCATTTCAATAAGAAATTATGTATTTGTTATATCGTTTGTACAATAGGATATGGATGTATTCATTTACCTATATCTCATGTATTTTAGGCCATTTGCATCCCGCATCCCCAAATATGTAAATAATCCCCCCTAGATTAGGCGCATTTACTTTCCTACGTGTTTACTTTCCGCATTTATTTATCGCTTTTCGTATGCATGCAAAAATATAACTCAAAAATTATTTAGAACGGGATATCATGACATTGGAATATGGTAGCAAGTTGCCTAATATGACTTAAATAATGACAAAATTAGTAACTCATCGGGACCTCAATCTCTATACTACGGTATCGTTTAAGCTTAACGGATCTAGGTTATATCGAATTTCTCGGAATAGCTGATCCGGGTGGCGACTCTATATTAGGTCTCGAGTCTATGAAATTTACTCCACACCAATAACCAATTTTTGAAAACCCCCATGCCCCATATCACGGGGCTAACGCCACACAGCGACCACATGGGTAGAACGACGTTCGCTCATAGTGGCAACTCCGCTAGGGACTCTTCTTTATTTTTTAAGCTTATAAATTTGGAAGATTTTTTATGAGTTAGTGAAAATTCGTTATTTAAGTCAAACCATTTTCCAAGATTTTGATATTCCAAAGAGCATATGCATTAGACAGATTGGCCATTAAGGTTGGGGCACCTTGTGATAAGTGTATAATTACACTTATTATCTTATTAATTTTATACACTAAACACTATAGTTTAATTCATTTTTATACTTCATATAAAATATTTCACGTGGTATGTAGTTGTTTTTTATGCAAATGCAAATACTAGGTAAATCTTAGGAGAAAAATGATCTAAAGTGGAATTCTATGAAAAAAGAGTGAAAAAGGTGTAAAAAAATGCGTAAACTTAAAGATTTGGCTAAGGATCGAAGCTGTCAAAGATAGGTGAAGTTATAAGGAGAATTTAGAAGAAAAATGCAATTCACGGTCGTGATAACCATTCGTGATCGCGACTTGATCTTCTTCAAAATAGAAATCAGCCAATTAAAGATTCACGATCGTATATCGCGGTAGTGACTTGGACGGTTTTCTGGTTTAATCTTCTTAACTACCAACCGCTAGATAAGGATGATCAACTGCCATTAACCGCCATAAACTACCAATGAATAGACACCTTTCAGAAATCAACCAATCATGAAAAGGTTACTATCCATTATGGATTAGATTGAAGCTTCTCAACCAATCACAATGAAGTGATGCAATCATTCACCAATGGACACAACTCTTCGTATGGATAGACACAACCCTTTGAATTTTATAAATAGGGCTTCAAGACCTCACAATTTCGTTCACCAGCAAGTGGTGCATTAGAGTGCATGAGTGAGATATAGTGTGTGTATAGATAGAGAATTCGCTATGTTCATAAGTGTTACTGAGGAAATGTTTAAGTGATTCGAATCCTTATTTTGATCACTAGATTTCTGTATATTCTCAAGCGATTGTTATATAAGTGTGCTTGCAAATCACTTATCAATAAAAGTTTTCATTCTTCAATATTCATTTATTCCATATTCGCAAAGAATAGCATCCTAGCAGAGGTTCTGTATGGGCTGAGATCGGATTGAAAGTAGACACAAGAATTGCAGCAATTGATGATTCCCATTAAAGAGTGGATACAGTTTGATCAACTTTAGCTTTCACTTGCATACCTTACAACTTTGCTTTGCTTTCTACTTATACTATCTATTACGAAGTTTATGACATGTCTATGTGTCATAATGCATATTTCGTGTTAAGTCTTTTATAATAATCAAGTTATATGCGTTGGAGTTAATTTTAAGAGTATTTTTGGGGTTAACAATATCGTGTATAATCACTGGATCTGTGATATAAAGTTGTTTAGTGAGCTCACATTTTTGGAATGGTAACTTGCTAAATGTGGCTATGTGAGAGCGACCCGTACTAAGTATAGTATTGACGTTCTCCAGGTTTATATAATTATCTTAATTCATTTGCGCTAGGTTTAGAAAAGTTATTTCATGTGTTGCTCTACGGTGAATCATTGAACATCTGGGTATTTTGAACCGAGTCTGTTAGATTAGTTTAGTGAATCGTGACATCTTTGTTAAACTTGCATGTTTTCTCTACTATCCTTATTTCATAGGGAAAATCCATATATTTAGATTTTCTAATCTTTCATATCTATATTTACTCATTCTTCATTCTAACCCTCTTATACAAAATATTAAATCTATTTTATTTTCTTTATTTTGTCTTCCTTGTTGATCTTTAAAGCTAGTCCTTCCCTGTGGGTTCGATATCTTTTAAAACTACATCGCAACTATATACTTGTAGTTATCATCATTTTTCTCTCTTGATAAGTGGTATTGACAACAACTATACTTTACATGAACAAGTTTTGGCACCAGTAATATATAGCCAAACTCTTTACGTAAAAGTTATTAAACTTATCAATAGAAAAGTGTGAACAAGTTTTTGGCACCATTGCTGGGGAAGGCAAGAGCGTTCTAAAGATAAAATTGTCCAGGGAAGGCAAGTCTGTTCTAGAGATTAATTATATCTATTTATTTCATTTCCTTATTATACAATTTTCTAATCTTATTCTAGATATGAAAAGATTATAAAATAATCATCTTGGAGGTGTTACATCATCTTAATTCTTGACAAATAAAAGATTTTCTTCTATTTTCCCTATTCACATTCACAATTTCCATTCGCGCTCGTGAATTCCTTATTTAAACTTTCTGTTTGTCAAAATTCTATTAGTCACGATTGCAACTTGTGATCACGATAGCGAACTGTGCGATAACTGTAGAAGTTTAGGCAGTTATTCGACAGTTATTCCACTAAATTCTATAAAATTGATGCACGTCTATTCATCAATCGTTCACTTCTTTATTCTGAAATCTTCTTTCTATATCTAAACTTATTCTAAACAAAAATCCCTTCATTTCTTACAAAATTTCTTTCTTACACAATGGTTTTCCATCAAATTCCAGAATCTTTCAACCTAAGAATATCCAAGAATGGTACGAAACACCATTCCCAATTTATTAAGAGTAGGAAGGAGATCATTATGAAATGATCAGAGTTGTTGAGTTTGAGAGTTCTTATATAATTCATAGGAAAAGTCTTATTCATTTGGGTGTTTTTGATAGAATTATGTATTATCTCTGAATACTTAATTTTGTCATTTACTCTAATTTAACTCTTAGGAACAATGTGAACAGTTGCATGGAAATGCTGGTCACATTGGCATGGAGGAATGATAGACTAAATTGCTTAGTCTATAGACATAATGGGAAGGAATACAAGTTGACAAGGAAGGCGATGGATAAGTACTTGAGATTTCCAAGGGAATGCTTCAATAAGATGTTACTTGGCTGGGATCCTGTGCCAACTTGGAATTGTTTGACTGGCCAAGTCGAGTTCAAACAAGAATCTGCCTATAGCTAGTGGATTCGTGATCCTTGTTTGCTCGCACTACACTTTTATTTAAGTGGGCGCTGTTTGGCAAGTCCAATTTCGATCTTATCATACCTAAAGAATTATTTATATTACAAGAAATTTTGGATGGCATGCCTATCAATATTTTTGGGATTATGATGGATACACTAGTGTCTGTATTGCAAAATCCTAGAATGACAGAGTATGGGTGTCGAACTATAGCAAACTTGTTGGGACAAATAGGAAGATTGCCTTATGCCATAGAAATTTTTACTAGCGAAGACATAATTCTAGAGTTAACGATGGAAGTCTTATTTGAGTGTAATTTCTTGGAAAGCTACATTGGAGAGGATAGAATAACCTATGGATGGAAACCATGGGAGGAAAGGTGGAAGTAGATAGAGAAAGAGAAAGGGAAAATGCACAAGAAGAGGAGCGTAGAGATTCCAACCTCCACGGAATGTTGAGTGACCTTATGGAAGGGTAACTTTCGATCTGTAGAAAAATTGAAAACATGCATGATCTATTTATTGATGTTGAGCAAGATTTAAGGGAATCTTACTACAAGATTAATCGAATAAATGGATCACTTCCCCTATGAATAGTTTTCTTTTCTTTTCAGATTAAACCCTTATATAGTGTTTCTTTTTAAGTTTAGTTGTGTCTGTTTGTTTGTTGTTTGTTTTCTTTTGTTATGTTTGCTTGTAAATATTTATTGAATATGGAAATAAATTTGAACAACAAGATGTTGATGTTCAATTGCTATCATCACCATGATTACTCAAGGTATAATAGTAAATATTTATCGTTTGTATTTTACAAAGTTTGTTTTTGTTTGTGTTTCTAAGTTTTTATAGGTACAAGTCTAAAAATTGAAGGAATTTGAAGAGCAAAGAATATCGCGAACGCGACTCAATTCATGCACGTGATCATTGGATATTGAAACATACTGTTTCTATCATGAGGAAAGTCACGATTGTGACAGGCCTTCGTAATCGTAACACAGGCAAAATATAATCATTACAGATCACGATAAAACACGACAGATGTCCGTAATCGCTATTAATGGCTAGTTTTGAGCCTAAATGGCTAGAATCCCATTTATGACCAATTAGAGACCCATTAAACATCTATAAATAGGTCCAAGTTAAACCCTAGCCACCATACCTTCTAAAAATACCTTCAAATTTCTGAATTGTCTAATCTTCTACATTCAAGCATCTAAACATTTTCAAACCTTTTTCTTCAAAACCAATATGACTCGTGTGAAGAGAGCAGCACAAAAGAAAGGAGCCCAATCAATTGAAGAAGAATTTTATTGTCCTTTCCCATTGAGGACAAGAGAAGAAGGCAAAAGATTCTAGAAGTTAAGCAAGTTGGATATACCGGAATGATATTCCTTGATCTAGTCTTCTTGAAAACTCTTAATCTCCATGAAGAGATGGAAGCCTACCTTTCGGCTCTTAGTCTTACAAAATTTTTGGATTTGCAATTCCCTCAAAAACTAGATTGGATTCTTAAGTGTTTGGTAACATTCGACTTCCAAGATTCAAGGAAGAGGGCAATACAATTTCGGAATCAAGGATAACAATACACCATCACAAGAGAGATGATGGGTGAATGGTTCGGTTTTGAGATTGCTAATTCATCGAGCATGACGGATTCGTTTCAACCTAATCAAGTTTGGGCAAATTTATCAGGTAAGAGAGTCTTCGTTCCTAAAAATTCTCCTAATAAACTTATTAAGGATGAATGCATTCTTCTTCTCCACAAATACCTTTCCACTTCGGTATTTTGTCAAGTAGAGAATACAAAGGTTCAAAAGAAAGACTTGTTTGTTCTTTCATGCGCTATGATGAAATAAAAAGTTGAAATTATGGATATCATATGGGATGTGATAAAGAAGAACTCGACGAGCATGAGAAGCAAGCTTGGAGCAGCCGAAATTATCACCGCCATAACCTTGGGTGCATGAGGTGAACTCCCCTATGTTCAACAACCGGGTGAGTATTTTCGCTACATGGATGGAACTTATTTGAAGAACACTGGACTTCTACAAGAAAATGATGGTGTATATTCCTTCTACTCCTATTCCAATCGCACCAAGAAACTCAACTTGACTCAAGAAGATTCTTCCATCGGACCATCTTATCTATCCGTAAGCCATCGCAAAGTAAAAACCCCGATGACTGAAATAGTAGAAGATGATGAAGAGGAAAAAGAAGCTCTGGAAGATTGGCAGGCTAGCATGCAACTAAAGTTAGATAATTGCCAAGCAGAACTTAGAATTATGAAGAAAGATATGAAGATTCTAAAGAAAAGTAATAAATCGATGATCCGAAAATTACTTTCATTCTTTAGGAGACAAAATTGTCAATTCACTCCTAGTCCACCAGATTCTCCTTCGCAATAGAACGGGTTTATTCTTTTCTTTACTTTATCTTTTTCAATTCTACTTTTAGACTAGCTTTAGTTTTTTATTTTTATAATGTCTCACAATGAGGACATTGTGTTCTTTAGTGTGGGGGGAAATTTGTAAAAATCCCGTAAAATCCAAAAAAATTGAATAAAATAAAAAAATTGAAGAATTTGAAAATTTTTCTTGATATTTTTGTTAATTATACATTATCATTTCTTATACTTTACTAATATTTGTCCATGGTTATGTTGAGTGTTAGGTATTTACAAGTTCGATGTTAGTGCATAACATTTATCAATTTGGCAAGGATGAGTGGTGAATAAAATTCGAGAGCAACATTCCAAGTAAGTTTCGATATATATTTCGATGCAACATGAATTAGTATAACTTGTATAGTTTTAGTTTAATGCTTGCGAAAAGTTTAAGTGGAGTAATATCTAATAGTATTCTTACTATGATTTTTATATGCAAATATCAAAAAAGTCCTATAAGTATTGAGTGTGTTTAAAGTGTTAGGAAACTATAGCCATAATACTTTGAAATTGATCAATAAAGGATTAAGGTATTAAAGAAAAATCAAAAGAAAGAAAGGATAACCAATGAGTTATGCAAAAGGTGAGGAATGGTACGGATCAGAAACTGCAACCATTCATTGAGTGAAAAAAGAAAAGAAAGTATAGCATGAAAAATGGGTGCAAAGTACAAAGTACTTCAAAAACATATGCTTAAAAGAAAAAAAATGAGAGAGTGGTATGGAGCATAAAATGCAACCACTGA
>CATIWQ010004112.1:0-10492 GCA_949673415.1 Euphorbia schlechtendalii
AATTTTTGTTTTAGAATACCTCCACGAAGGGAATAAAATATATTCCCGGATAACAGACCTCACCTTTTGCCATGCGGTCATTTTCACTAATAAAATTGACCAACATACGTGTAAATAAAAATGAACTGTTTTTATTTAAATAAATAATTTTAAATCGCCGATGTTTTAATTAGGCCACACGGGCCTCACCAAAATCAAATCGAGTATACGTGATATATCCCCTGTGCTAACCTTTGTGGATGCAGGTTAGATGTATGTTTAGGATTTATTTTCCTTCGGGTATTGCACATATTTAACGGAAAATGTAATTAATAGGGTAGCGGGCGGTTGCATCCCCCGATTTTTGAAGCCTTGTAATTTTATTTTCTGCATTTACTTTCCACATTTACTTACCTTTTTGTGGATGGTTTATTTTTCTGCTTTATGGATGGTTTATATTTCGCAATACGTGAACCATGCATTTAACACCAAAAACAACCTAAGTGCGAATATGCACAATTAAAAGAAAACGGTTTTCTGTAGATGTAATTTAATGTGATCTAATAAGAAATAAGCAACTTATTCCAGACCCGAATCTCTGTGTCTTGGTGGGCCGTCCCCCGGACGTTAAGCCTCACAGGACTCTAATTCTTGGAAAGAGCTAATCCAGGTGGCGACTCTACACTAAGAGACGGCGGATTCGGGTTCGAACCGATCTTAAACGTTTTCGCCTTTTTTTTCTCTTTCAACCTTTTTTTTGGGTCCCAGATCCGGTGCTTTTTCTTCTTTTTCAAAACACCCCGGTGGACCGCGCCTATGAACTTGCACGCTCTCGGCCCACCGCTCCGTGTCGCTCGCTCACAGTATGCTTTACTTAAATAAAGAGGATGAGTTCCGATAAGCTGGGTGCTAAGTTTGACAGGTGTCTATTTGTAGGTTACCCTAAGGAGACCATAGGGTATACCTGCTTTGATACCAAGGAACAAAAAGTCCTTGTTTCTAGAAATGCTCAATTCTTCTAGAAGGAGCATATACTTGTGAAAGCTAGTGGGAGCAATCTTGAGTTAGGCACTCAAGAAGATCAAACAGGCAATCAACTAATTATACCTACTCTTATTACACAAAATAGTGTGAGCATGGAATAGCCTATTATAACACCGACATTGCGTAGGTCAGGCCGGGCTCCAATTGTTCCCGATTAATACGGGTTTCTCATCATTAATGATAAACATCTCTTCCTTATAGAAGATGATGAGCCCAGGACTTATAATGAGGAATTGGAAGGCTCAAAATCTGACAAATGGCTTACAACCATGAGGTCGGAGATGGACTCCATAAGGTCACACACTTTGGGTCTTTATCAGACTAATTAAAGAAAATAAACTCGGTCTATGCTGAGAATATATGGTTGTCGAATTCGTTAGAAAATTATTAATTTGTTAGATTGAATTAATAATTAAAGGGAATAAAGAGAAAATAAGGAAAAATTACACAAAGCAAAGAAAGGGAATTTTCCCGTTGCGATTGGGCCCTAAACGAAAACAAGATGTTCGAAGTGGGCATATGCGGCTGCCCCATGAGCTAAAAAGCTCACATGCCGCTAGCATGCCAAGAAAGCCCACTCGCGTTAGCGGGTTGCAAGCCTACTATCACGATGTGCGGGCAGCCCACAAGCATGGGCTTGCGGTAGGCCCGCAAGGGCTTGCCTTGTGATGGATCCATAGGTTAGCCCACGGGTCAAGTGACCCTTGTGGCTAACCCGCTAAGTGGGATGGGAATTTTCCCATCCCACTTTGTGTTTGAGGGGGAGTCAAACACCCCCCCCTTTCCCTATATATAGGTCTTTAGCTCCTCTTTATTCCATACTTCAACTCAGCCTTTCTCTTTCAGTTTGACATATCTTTCTTCATTTATTATGCGAGATCCTTCATGAGTTTATCCAAATAACAAAGAATTCTTTTGAAGGCTCTTTCTAAAATGAGCCTTCTCGGTTTATTTTTGGGTTGGTCTTTGAGCGGTCTAGCAGCTGCGGTTTACTAATGAGTATGCTAGGTTTCTTTTATAAGCTTTATAAACCTAAAAGCATCTATGGAACATTTTAACTTAGATTATATCAATCATGGCATTCTTTGGAGATTTTTAGGTTAATTTTAAGTTTTGAAATTCAACCTTACAACTTTTCATGTTCAATTCTTATCTTGATTAACCAGCATAGCGTTTGCTAGCACTGGGCCAGCACCTACTAGCAGGCAGCAAGCCCTTAAGCACTACCTTGGAAGCTCTTGCGTGAGCTTGATCCACACACCTACTAGGACATCTACCTTGGAAGCTCAACCTTCCTTATGAGTTTTGACATCTTTTCTTAGTGAGCTTTTTGTGAGATCCTCCACAAGTTTCTCTTGCATCACAAGTATTATTTTGAAGGCTTTTTCAATTTAGAGAGAGCCTTCTTAGCAATTTTTCGGGTTGGTCTTCGAGTGATCTAGTACTTGTTATTTACCAACCGGTTTTTTCCTTAACGGGTGGTTTTGGTCAGTGAAGATCTGTGTAGATCAATCATAGAACCTATCCTAGATTCGAAGATAGTGCTAACGGAGTGCTACCAAATTACTCTAAGGGAACGCCACACCAAAGGAAGGCACGCATCAACTAGTAATGCTCTTTACTTAGAGGCTAGGTTTCTTTTAATAAGTTTTATAAACCTAAAAGCACCTATAGAACGTTTCAACTTAGATTATATCAAGCATGGCATGCTTTGGATATCCTTTAAGGTTAATTTTAAGTTTTGAAATTCCGCCTTGCAAGTTTGCATGTTCAATAATTATCTAATTAACCAGCAGTGGTATCAAAGCCTACCTTATGCTATGCATGATTGATAATAATATGTTGAAATTGATATTTTCTATGAATTGATTAAAGTATGTTATGCATGACTTAGGTTTCAATTATTGTTATAGAAAATGATGCGATAACTAGATTAAGGTTTTGCTCAAACTTAATCAATGTGATTATCATATAAATTAGCAATTTTTTACAACACGTGTAAATGTTTTAAATTGACTTCACTCAATTAAAAAAATGAAATCTTTAAATCATGATTGTTTGTGGTGCAACGAATCGAAGTGCCCATGGTTATATTTGCAAGGATTGGGCTTAGCTGCTTATTCACATTAAGGGGGTCTTTCCTACCTGGAAATCTCCATTGGTATTAGGTTCAAGTGTACCCAAGAGACTTTTATAACTTAGTTGATTTCTAGTATGGGAACTGGATTCCGCATATGGTATTACAAATGTGGTTTAAGTTGTTAAATTAAAACTTATAGATGTAAGTACAAGAACTTAAACATGGACCTTGTTTGTTTTGCATGCTATGTTGAGTCTTGGAATAATGGAATGATTATTATGTACCAGTCTTGAGCTTGTTCCCTTACATTAATAATTCCAAATAGCCCAGCATTATTATTATCATAATCATATCCATTGTATGAGACCTAGACTAGGGCGAGACCACTTGCACCAAGAAAATCCCTACAATAATATTAAAGTGGTAAATTATCTTCCCATCATAAGTCATGATATGAACCTTATTAACGGCTGTAAGAACATGTACAACATTCTTTACTTTAACATTTAGTCATGAGATGAGATGGGGTTAATGCCTTAACCAAAATGGGTTAGTTATCCATGATAGTAGAGCTAATGCTAGATTAGAGACATATTTGAGGAGTCGTAAAATTAGGTACGCATGTCTCAAGAAAGAGAACTCTAATGGACTAGCAATTGCATGGGATGCAAATGGACAAGTTCCAACCATGGTTGTATTGTTATGGCTTGACATGCTATAGTGGGGGTCATGATGAATGGTTATTGATGCTACCTGCTAAGGAAAATTGGTTGGACCAGATTTCCCGAATTTAAACAGAAGGGGCTATTTAAATGTCGATGAAAATAGTAGGAAATATGTGTTTAATTAAAGACCTTATATTAAATTCATATACATATACTAATGTCTAAACAATTTCTATCTTATATCTAGGTTTAATATGAACACTAAAAATGATAAGCATCTGTTTGGTAACAAAGTTTATAAAGGAGAAAATTTTCATGAGTGTTTTGAGAACGTGACGAGGTTTCTAAAAACCCTTACTTTAGATTATGTGCTGGATAATCCATATCCCAAAGTCCCTTGAGAAGATCCTTTCATTTATCAAATAGACGAGTGCGTGAAGCATAAAAAGGACTGTGATTTTGTAAAGAATTTTCATGGTCCATGCAATGCTTCCAAGGTACAAGGAACTATGTAAAGATGTGGACTTAGAGCCTATAATTATGCAGCTTGTGATGATGGATGAAACTGAGAAATTCGTGCTATCTGCAAGTCTAAGGGCTGACACATCAACAGTTGAGTTTTCCATGACTATTTATAATAACTCTAAAGAGTTAAGGAGAAAGGAAGTTACTTATGATCAGGAGGCCTTGAAACAGATTATATTGGAAGTTCTACCAAAAGGGTATGACGGTTTCAAAATAGATTTCTATGGCATCGAGGATTACTCTAATTTTTCCAAGATGATAGACCTATTGGAACATTATGATATTCAGTTTAGAATTAAACTTTAAAATCAACTTGTTGATGAGGATCAAAAGATTAGAAATTCTAGGGCTTTCAAGGTCAAGAGAAGACTCATGAAATATGCCAAAATGAAACGCGAGTTAAAAGCTCAGATTTCTAAACAAGTGAAGAAGAAGCCAAGTAAGGCATCTACTTTAAGTATGTTCATGATAAAGAGTTTCTCTACAATTCCTAATGAGTTTATTGTTGTACTCATATCTGTACTGTGTGGGGGTTGCAAAATAGTAGGAGGCTTATAAAGCGGGAAATGGACCTAAGAGTTGGAAATGGAGCATGGGTTGTTCAACAGCTATAGGAACATATAGCCTTCACTTTCTTGGTGGCCTAGTTTTAGTTTCGAACAATAGCTATTATATTCTTGTTGTCACTAAGAATATTATTTCTGTTGTGTGTTTAGAAACAGATGTATTTGAGATTTTATTTTCTAATAATAATTTTCAAATTTGACGCAATAATGTTCTTTATGCTCGTGGAATATGTGTTGATGGCATTTATGTTCAAGATACTAAAACTAAAATTCTAAATATGAACATTGTTAAGAAATCAAAGTTATATAATGAGAAATCCTCATACTTATAGCATTGTCGTCTAGGCCATATAAATGAGACTTGCTTAACTAAGTTACACAAATGTGGTGACTTAGGCCCAATGGAATGGGAATCCTATGGGGCGTGCAAACATTGTTTAAATGGAAAGATGACTAAGAAATCTTTCAAAAGAAAGGGTTAGCGTGCCACTAGTACTTTTGAAAAATTACATTTAGATGTATGTGGTCCAATGAGGGTTAAGACATGTGAGGGTTTCTTCTACTTCATAACTTTTATCGATGATTACTCATAATATGGTCATTTGTACCTGATGAGGCACAAGTGTGAAAATTTTGAGAAATTCAAAGAGTTCAAAATCGAAGTAGAGAAACAGCTTAGGAAAAGTATCAAGACCCTTCGATCTGATCGAGGCGGTGAATACTTAAGCCAAGAGTTTTAGGATTATCTAAGGGATAATGTTATTTTATCCCAGTGGGAACCTCCTTATACACCCTAACACAATGGAGTGTTAGAAAGGAGAAATCGAACCCTACTCGATATAGTTCGGTCCATGATGAGCCAAGCAAAACTCAACAATTACTTTTGGAGTTATATTCTAAACAAAGTGCCCTTGAAATTAGTTGATCAAACAACATATGAAATTTAGTATAGTAAGAAACTAGCTTCTTCTCACCTGAGAGTTTGGGGATGTCGTACTTATGTAAAGAGGGCAAGTTCAGATAATCTAGGTGCTAAGTGTGACAAGTGTTTGTTTATAAGTTACTGTAAGGAGACTATAGTTTACAACTTTTATGATCCCAAGGAATAAAAGGTACTTGTTTCTAGAAATGCTCAATTCCTTGAGAAGGAGCATATACTTGTGAAAGCTAGTGGGAGCAATCTTGAGTTAGGGACTCAAGAGGATCAAATAGGCAATCAATTGATTGTTCCTACACATGTTACACAAGAATGTGTAAGCATGTAATAGCCTATTATAACATTGATATTGCATAGGTCAGGTCGGGCTCCAATTGCTCCTGATCGATATAGCTATTTAATCACTGATGATAAGCATATTTTCCTTATGGAAGATAATGAGCCCAATACTTATAAGGAGGCAATGGAAGGGTCAAAGTTTGATAAATGGTTTATAGCCATGAAGTTAGAGATGGACTCTATGTATGAAAATAAAGTCCAAAACTTAGTTGAAGCTCCAAGTGGGATTAAGCCCATAGGATGCAATTGGGTTTTCAAGAAGAAAACTGACACAGACGACAATATAATTACCTGTAAAGCAAGGCTAGTTGCAAAAGGCTACAATCGAAAGGAAGGTATTGACTAGGATGAAACCTTTTCACCAATAGCCATGTTGAAGTCTATCAGATTACTCATTACCATCGCTGCTCATAACGATTATGAGATTTAGCAGATGGATGTGAAAATAACATTCCTTAACGAGAACTTAGATAGGGATGTATACATGATATAACCTGAAGGTTTTACATCCTAGGGTGGCTCGATGGTATGCAAGTTACAAAGGTCCATTTATGGACTCAAGAAAGCATCAAGGAGTTAGAATATTAGGTTTGACAAGAAAATCCGAGAAACTAATTTTATGTCAAACACTAATGAGCTCGGTGTATATAAGAAGGCTAATGAGAATGCGATTGTTTTCTTTGTACTATATGTCGATTATATATTACTGATAGGAAATGATGTTCCTTTTCTTCAAATAGTAAAGTCATGGTTGTCAAAGAAGTTCTCCATGAAAGACCTTGGAGAAGTAGCTTTTATACTAAGTATAAAGATCTACCATGATAGATCCAGAAGGTTGCTAGGTCTTTCTCGAAGTACATACATAGATTAGGTTTTGGCTAGATTTAACCTTGAGCAATCAAGAAAGGGTTATCTCCCAATGTCTCATGGGATTAACCTTCCTAAATCTGAGTGTCCAAGAACACAAGAGGAGAGACTACGTATGAATAGAATTCCCTATGCTTTGGCGATAGGATCTATCATGTATGTTATGGTATGCACTCAGCCTGACATCTCACATGCGTTGAGTGCTACAAGCAGATTTCAATCTGATCCAGGTGAGAAGCATTGGATGAGCATTAAAACTATCCTTAAGTACTTAAGTAGGACTAAGGATATGTTTTTAGTAGATGGAGAAAGTGATCTCTCTATGAAAGGATACATTGATGCGAGTTTTTAGTCTGATAGGGATGATTACAAATCCTAGTCAAGCTATTTGTTTATGTTAAATGGAAGGGCAGTTGTTCGGAAAAGTTTCAAATAGGATACGACTATCGATTCAACCACTAATTTGAGTGTATATAGTTTCTTTAAAAGTAACTAAGCAAACTGTTTAGCTTAAGGGAATTATTGGTCATCTCGGTGAGGTGTCCACCATTGTAAATTCAATAGCGGTCTATTGTTATAACAATGGGGCTATTGCTCAAGCAAAGGAACCACGGGCTTGTCAGAGAAACAGACATGTACTCAAAAAACACCATCTCATTTAGGAGATAGTAGCTAGAAAAATATAAGCTTAGAATACATCCCTACGAATCAGAATCTAGTAGATGGGCTAACGAAGCCATTGACTTAGGTTAAGAATGACCATCATGTTAATGAGTATGGAATGAAGTACATGGGCAATTGGCTCTAGTGCAAGTGGGAGATTATGCCCTAGAGGCAATTAGGGTGATATATCTTAATTAGTCATAATGTACAAACCGTTTTCAGATTATTATTAATGATAAAAGGCATCTTTCTTATTTATCAATGTTATTTAATTTATGTATCTCGCTGGTATCATATATATGTGTTATAGTATATATGCGCATTGATAAGACAAAGTTCGTGACTACTTCATAGAGTGAAAGTGCGAGGATATAGTGGGAGTTATGTGATGTGAGAACTGCACACATGTGTTACTATATATAGTCTAAATATCCCTAGTCATAGTTTCATTAAGATTGGACATCAATGAAGCGGACAAGCTAGCATGTGTAGGCTTACTCCTTAGATGAGATCCAAACAGGCGATCTCACAAGTTGAAGGTGGTACCTTGAGTTAACACATGAATGTATTCAGGTAATACATTGGAGACCACTATAAGACAAACACTCAGAAATAACTATATCCATGTGTTGGTGTCATATCTTATTGCAGTAGTAGTACAAGTATCCTCACACCTGAGATATTGGTTACCTTATGTAGGAGTTATTATATTTTGGGTCATACTTAGTCATACCTTGGTGATTAGGATGATACGAATTATTACGGGTATAGTGATGATACCTCGGTTGTAAGTCGAGTAGTCAAGATTGGATCCATCACTCTTGATATAGTGATATAATGGGAGATATACCTTAAGGCCTCTTGTTGAAGAGACACACTCAAAAACCTCTAATCAGAGTATAAGATTGATATAATGGTTTTCTAGTCAATCTTGATACATTATAGTGAGTGGTGTTCTTCTTGAAAAAGTCTAATTTCATGATGGCTACAGCTATTACCTGAGTTGACACTTAATTCGAGCTCAATAAACTAGATGGAACTTAACCTGATGGAAGGAGTGTATTGTATTGGTTACTATTACAGAACAGAATTAAGTCACAAGCATGTGACGTTTCGAGAATTAGGGGATCATATATGCCTTTGCTAGAAAGCCCATTTGATCATCTAGAGTTATCGGGTTCCATATCGATCTGGAACACTAAGCCTAAAGGTTCCCGGATGGGAAGCCAAGTTTAGGTTAACCTCTAGCGGCTTTATACTTCGAAAACCTATGAGGTCCTGATAAGTGTATAATTACACTTAATATCATATTAATTTTATACATTAAACACTATATTTTAAGTCATTTTTATATGACATATAAAAGATTTCACGTATTATGTAGTTGTTTTTTATGCAAATGCAGATACTAAGTAAATCTTGGGAGTAAAATGATCAAAAGTGGAATTCTATGAAAAAAGAGTGAAAAAGGTGCAAAAAGATGGAACTCAAAGATTTGGCTTAGGATCGAAGCTGTCAAGGATCAGTGAAGTTGCAAGGAGAATTCTGAAGAAAAATGCAATTCACTGTCACGACAATAATTCACACTCACGACTTCTTCTTCAAATCAGAAATCTTCCAATCCAAAATTCACGATCGCGACATGTATATCGCAGTCGTGACTTGGACGATTTTCCGGTATTATCTTCTTAACTACCAACCGCTAGATAAGCATGATCAACTGCCATAAATTACTAACGAAAAAACACTTAATAGGAGTCAACCAATCATGAAAAGGTGCCTATCCATTGTGGATTATATCAAAGCTTCTCAACCAATCATAATGAAGAGATGCAATCATTCACCAATGGACATAACCCTTCGTTTGGATAGACACAACCCTTCTAACTCTATAAATAGGGCTCCACAATTCACAAATTTTGTGCACCAAAGTGATACCATAGAGAGGAGAGTATTAGAGTGCAACTATAGGGTTACATATAATGTGTGTAGATAGAGAGTTTGCTACGTTCATAAGGATTAGCGAGAAAATGTTTAAGTGATTCGAATCCTTGTTTCGATCACTAGATTCTCTATATTCTTGAGCGATTGTTGTATAAGTGTACTTGCAAATCACTTGTCAATAAAAGTTTTTGTTCTTCAATATTCGTTTGTTCCATATTCGCAAAGAATAGCATCCTAGAGGAGGTTCTGTACGGGCCGAGACCGAATTCAAAGCAGACACAGGAATTACGAGAATTGAAGACTCCCATTAAAGAGTGGATGCGGTTTGATCAACTTTAGCTTTCACTTGCATACCTTACAACTTTGCTTTGCTTTTTACTTATACTTTCTATTTCGAAGTTTATGATATGTCTATGTGTCATAATGCGCATTTCGTGTTAAGTCTTTCATGTTAATCAAGTTATATGAGTTGAAGTTAATTTTAAGAGTAGTTTTGGGGTTAACAATATCGTATATAATCACTGGATCTGTGATATAACGCTGTTTAGTGAGCCAACATTTTTGGAAAAGTAACTTGCTAAATGTGGCTATGTGAGAGCGACACGTACTAAGCATAGTATTGATGTTGTCCAGGTTTATATGATAGTCTTAATTTGTTTGCGCTAGATCTGGAAAAGTCATTTCATGTGTTACTCTATGGCGAATAATTGAACATCTGAGTATTTAGAATCGAGTCTATTATATTAGTTTAGTGAATCGTAACATCTTTGTTGAACTTGTATGTTTTCTCTACTTTCCTTATTTCGTAGGGAAAATCTATATATTTAGATTCTCTAATCTTTCATACCTATATTTACTCATATTTCATTCTAACCCTCCTATC
>CATIWQ010004148.1:0-33137 GCA_949673415.1 Euphorbia schlechtendalii
CAAATTAGTAATGTGCAATTTATATAGTTTAGTTGCATACCTTTGCTCTTAATGGAGAGTCAACCGAATCGCATCTTCATATAAGCGTTATATGCATACTCGAATATTACCTTCTCTTAAGCATAGTATAAAGTATAAAGGACATGGAAAGCACTCTTTGATTAATTTCTCTCAAGGCATTTTTAGGTAACCTAGGATGCTAAAACACTCTCAGTGGTTGCATTTTATGCTCCATACCACTCTCCCCTTTTTTCAGTGGTTGCATTTTATGCTCCATACCAATCTCTCATTTTTTTTCTTTTACGCATATGTTTTTGAGGTACTTTGTACTTTGCACCCATTTTTCGTGCTATGCTTTCTTTTCTTTTTTCACTCAATGAATGGTTGCAGTTTTTGCTCCGTACCATTCCTCACCTTTTGCATAACTAATTGGTTATCCTCTCTTTCTTTTGATTTTTCACTCCTAATACCCTCATCCTTTATTGATCGATTTCAAAGTATTATGGCTATAATTTTCTAACACTTTAAACACACTCAATACTTATAGGACTTATTCGAGATTTGCATATAAAACTCATAGTAAGAATACCATTACATATTACTCCACTTAAACTTATCATAAGCATTAAACTAAATCTATATAACTTATACTAATTCATGTTGCATCGAAATATATATCGAAACTTACTTGGACTGTTGCACTCGAATGTTACTCACCACTCATCCTTGCCAAATTGATAAATGTTGTGCACTAAAATTAAACTTGTAATACCTAACACTCACAATAACCTTGGACAAATGTTAGTAAAGTATTAGAAATTATAATGTATAATCAACAAAAATATCAAGAAAATTTTTCAAATTCTTCGATTTTTTATTTTATTCAATTTTTTTGGATTTTACGGGATTTTTACAAATGTCCCCCCACACTAAAGAACACAATGTCCTCATTGTGAGACATTATAAAAATCAAAATTAAGAACTAAAACTAGTGTAAAAATGATTGAAAAAGATAAAGTTAGGAAAAGAATAAACATGTTCTATTGCGAAGGAGAATCCGGTGGACTAGGAGTGAATTGACAATTTTTTTTCCTAAAGAATGAAAGTAATTTTTGAAGCATCTATTTATTACTTTTCTTTAGAATTTTCATGTCCTTCTTCATAACTCCAAGTTCTGTTTGGCAATTATCCAACTTTAGTTGCATGCTAGCCTTCCAATCTTCTAGAGCTTCTTCGTCCTCTTCATCTTCTTCTTCTATTTCAGTCATCGAGGCTTTTCCTTTGCGATGGCTTACGGATGGATCAGATGGTCCGACGGAAGAATCTTCTTGAGTCAGGTTGAGTTTCTTCATGCGGTTGGGATAGGAGTAGAAGGAATATACACCATCGTTTTCTTGTAGAAGTCTGGTGTTCTTAAAATAGGTCCCATCCATGTAGCGAAAATGCTCACCCGGCTGTTGGACATAGGGGAGTTCACCTCTTGCACCCAAGATTATGGCAGTGATAATCTCAGCCGCTCCAATCTTGCTTCTCATACTCGTTGAGTTCTTCTTCATCATATCCCATATGATACCCATAATTTCAACTTTTTGTTTCATCAAAGTGCACAAAAGAAGAAACAAGTCTTTCTTTTGAACCTTTGTATTCTCTACTCGATAAAATACTGAAGTGGAAAGGTATTTGTGGACAAGAAGAATGCATTCATCCTTAATAAGTTTGTTAGGAGAATTTTTGAGATCGAAGACTGTCTTTCCTGATAAATTTTCCCATACTCGATTAGGTTAAAATGAATCCATCATGCTTGATGAATTAGCAATCTCGAAACCGAACCATTCACCCATCATCTCTCTCGTGACGGTGTATTGTTGTCCTTGATTCCGAAAATGTATTACCCTCT
The DNA here is from genome assembly GCA_949673415.1 of Euphorbia schlechtendalii. NCBI lineage: Eukaryota > Viridiplantae > Streptophyta > Magnoliopsida > Malpighiales > Euphorbiaceae > Euphorbia > Euphorbia schlechtendalii. Next base: position 1,898 of record CATIWQ010004148.1, read on the forward strand.
TCCTTGAATCTTCGTAGTCGAATGTTACCAAACACTCGAGTATCCAATCTCAATTTTGAGGGAACCGCAAATCCACAAATTTTGTAAGACTAAGAGCCGAAAGGTAGGCTTCCATCTCTTCACGGAGATTAAGAGTTTCCAAGAAGACTAGATCAAGGAATATCATCCTGGTGATATCCAATTTGCTTAACTTCTGGAATCTTTTACCTTCTTCTCTTGTGCTCAATGGGAAAGGACAATCAAATTCTTCTTGAATTGATTGGGCTCCTTTCTTTTGTGCTACTCTCTTCACACGAGTCATATTGGTTTTGAAGAAAAGGTTTGAAAAGGTTTAGATGCTTGAATGTAGAAGATGAGAAAAATTCAAAAATTTGAAGGTTTTTTAAAAGGTGTGGTGGCTAGGTTTCAACTTGGACCTATTTATAGAGGTTTAATGGGTCTCTAATTGGTCATAAATGGGATTTTAGTCATTTAGGCTCAAAACTAGCCGTTAATGGAGGTTTTTAGCCAACTTTCGCATGTCAGTTCGCTATCTGTAACGGTTATATTTTGCTCGTGTCGTGATTATGAAGCCCTATCATGATTGTGACTTTCCTCAAGATAGAAACAGTATGTTTTGATATCCAATGATCACGAGCACGAATTGAGTCGCGATCGCGATATTCTTTACTCTTCCAATTTCTTCAATTTTTAGACTCGTACCTATAAAAACTTAGAAACACAAACACAAACAAACTTTGTTAAATACAAACGATAAATATTTACTATTATACCTTGATTAATCATGGTGATGATAGCAATTGAACATCAACGTCTTGTTGTTTAAATTTATTTCCATATTTAACAAATATTTACAAGCAAACATAACAAAAGAAAACAAACAACAAAAAACACAAAACAAATTGAAATCTACCTATACAAATTTTCTAAAATGAAAAGATAAGAAACTTATTCAGGTTGAAATGAATGATTCAATCATCTAATCAATCTTATAACATGACTCCCAGAAATTCCTTTCAACATCACATACCAAAGTATGGATATTGCTAATCTTGCGATGAATAGAGATTTGTTCCTCCATTAATTCATTCAACTTCCTTTTAAGATTGGTAGAACTACTTACTTCTTTCCTAACAATTTCTCTTTCTTACTTTTTATCGACTTCTACTCTCTCATCCAATGATTTCCAATCATAGGTTATTCCGTTTTCACCAATGCACTTAGTTAGAAATCCGTACTTTAAGAAAAATTTCGTAGTTAGTTCTGGAATTTCGTCTTCGTCAATAAAGACTTCTGCACAACAAGGTAATCTTCCAATTTATCCTAACAAATTTGCCATAGTTCCAGGATCAATTGCAGCAGACATAAGAGTCCCCATCATAATTCCTGATACGTCCATAAGTAAGCCATTCCAAACTGCTTCCAAGACAAACAATTCTTCAGGAATGACTGTGTTAGAACTAGATCTACCGAAAAGCGCCCTACTTAGATAGAAGTGTAACGTGAGCAAACAAGGTCTTAGATCCATCGGCTATAGGCGAAGTCCTTTTTGTATTCATCCTTTTCAATAAGGTGATTCCATGTTGGTAGTGGATCCCAACCAGGAAGCATTTTGTAGTAACAATCTTTGGGGAACCCCAAATTCTGCTCCAACTTCTTCCTTGACAATTTATATTTCTTTCCTTGATGTCGATACTCCAAACAATACATCTTAGAATTCGTCCATACTAATGAAATCAGCATTTCCTTGCAATTATCTTCACTGTTCCCAATATTCATAGAGGAATAGAGAACGAAGTTTAAGATTCCAAGGTAATACATTACCCTCTCATAGATTCCTAATTGAATGAAACTATTCTTATGAATAAAATAAGAACTAGTGAAATCTGCATCCCTGATGGTTTCGAAATGATCACCTTCCTCTCGAGAGTGAATAGGAAAAGGTGCTTCATACCATTCTTGCAGGTTTGAAGGAGGAATAAGAACAGATTTGTTTGAGTGAACCAATTTGATGAAAAAGGGTTTATTGATTTCAAGGTTTAGAATAGACATTTTTAATTAAAAAAAAAAGGAAATTTGGATATCTGAAGTGAAGAGTTATGAGAATCACCCCCTATATGTAGAATTTGAGAGAAACCGTCGAAAAACTGCTCAAACTGCTGCAGTTTTCGCTCACGTCACGATCGTGAGTATACTAAAAGCAAGAAACAGAAAGTTTTAATCAGGATTTCACGAGCACGATAGACAGTCAGGAACACGAATAGGAAAATAGAAGAAAATTTTCTATATATCAAGAATTAAGATGAAATATTATGACGTATCACCTATAAGATGATTATTTCATAATCTTTTCATATCTAGAATAAGATTAGAAAATTGTATAATCAGGAAATTAAATAAATAGATATAATTAATCTCTAGAACGCACTTGCCTTCCCCGGACAATTTGATTTTTAGAACGCTATTGCCTTCCCCAGAAATTTGATCTTTAGAACGCTATTGCCTTCCCCGGCAATGGCGCCAAAAACTTGTTCGCCACTTTTCTACTAATAAGTTTAATAATTTTGTTTGCAAGATTTGGCTATATATAGTATAGGTGTTGTCAGTACCTCTTATTCACATAAACTTATTCACATAAAGTATAGGTGTTGTCAGTACCTCTTATCAAATAGAAAAATGATGATAACTGCAAGTATACAGTTACGATGTAGTTTTAAAAGATATCGAACCCACAGGGAAGGAACCAAGTCTAAAGATCAATAAGGAAGATGGAATAAAGAAAATAAAATAGATTTGATATTTTGGATAGGAGGGTTTAGAATGAAGAATGAGTAAATATAGATATGAAAGATTAGAGAATCTAAACATATAGATTTTCCCTACGAAATGAGGATAGCAGAGAAACATGCAAGTTCAACAAAGATGTTACGATTCACTAAACTAATCTAACAGACTCGGTTCAAAATAACCAGATGTTCAATTATTAGCTGAAGAGCAACACATGAAATAACTTTTCTAAACCTAGCACAAATGAATTAAGACAATTATATAAACCTGGACAAAGTCAATACTATGTTTAGTACGGGTCTCTCTCACATAGCCACATTTAGCAAGTTACCATTCCAAAAATGTTGGCTCACTAAACAGCGTTATATTATAGATCCAGTGATTATACACGATATTGTTAACCCCAAAACTACTCTTAAAATTAACTCCAACGCATATAACTTGATTAATATAGAAAACTTAACACGAAATACGCATTTTGACACATAGACATATCATAAACTTTGAAATAGGAAGTATAAGTAGAAAGCAAAGCAAAGTTGTAAGGTATGCAAGTGAAAGCTAAAGTTGATCAAACAGTATCCACTCTTTAATGGAAGTCGTCAATTCCCACAATTCCTGCGTCTGCTTTGAAATCGGTCTCGGCCAGTACAGAACCTCCGTTAGGATGCTATTCTTTACGAATATTGAACAAACAAATATTGAAGAACGAAAACTTTTATTGATACATTATTTGCAAGTACACTTATACAACAATCGCTCGAGAATATAGAGAAATCTAGTGATCAAAACATGGATTCGAATCACTTAAACATTTTCTCGCTTACACTTATGAACATAGCGAATTCTCTATCTATACACACATTATATCTCTCTCATGCACTCTAACTCTTTCCCTCTGGTTGACTCCATAAAATTGTAAGGCTTGGAGCCCTATTTATAGAGTTCAAAGGGTTGCATCTATCCATTCGAAGAGTCATGTCTATTGGTGAATGATTGCATCACTTCATTGTGATTGGTTGAGAAGCTTCAATCTAATCCATAATGGATAGGCACTTTTTCATGATTGGTTCATTTCTGATAGGTGTCTGTTCGTTGGTAGTTGATGGCGGTTGGTAGTTAAGAAGATAAAACCAGAAAATCATCCAGGTCATGACCGTGAATCTTTGATTGGCAAATTTCTATTTTGAAGAAGAACAAGTCGCGACCTCGAATGGTTATCGCGACCGTGAATTGCATTTTTCTTCAGAATTCTCCTTGTAACTTCACCGATCTTTGACAGCTTCGATCCTAAGCTAAATCTTTAAGTTCCACACATCTTTTTGCACCTTTTTCACTCTTTTTTCATAGAATTCCACTTTAGATTATTTTACTCCCAAGATTTACCTAGTATCTGCATTTGCATAAAAAATAACTACATACCACGTGAAATCTTTTATATGAAGTATATAAAATGACTTAAACTATAATGTTTAGTGTATAAAATTAATATGATAATAAGTGTAATTATACACTTATCAGATGGGAAGCCAAGTTTAGGTTAACCTCTAGCGGCTCTATACTTCGGAATCCTATGAGGTCACACACTTTGGGTCTTTACCGGACTAAGTAAAGAACCTATAGACTGGGTATATGCCGAGAATGTTTGTCTTGTCAAATTCATTGGAAGAATTATTAATTGGTTGGACCAAATTAATAATTAAACGGATTAGAGGAGAAAATTGGGAAAATTGCAAGGAGCGGAAAAAGGGAATTTTTCCTATTTCGAGTGGGCCCAAAATGAACACGGGTTGTTCAGAGTGGGGCTTGTGCGGCTACCCTAAGAGCTAAAAAGCTCGCAGGCCGCTAGCGCGGGCCTGTCGCGCAGGCCTGCAAGCACTCACCCGCAAGCCCAACTTGTGAGAAGGTCCGTAATCTGGGCTTGTGGCACAAGGCAAGCCCATTAGGGCTTGCCTTGTGGCAAGGACCCGTGGGTCCTAGGGATCCTCGCGGCTTACACAATTTGTGGGATGGGAGTTTTTCACTCCCCTCTCCTCTTTATTCCGTACTTTAGCTCAGCCTTTCTCTCTGAGTTTGACATCTTTTCTTCATGATATTTTGCAAGATCCTCCTCGAGTTTTTCCAAGTGATGAAGAATTCTTTAGAAGGCTCTTTCTATTTTGAAGTGAGCCTTTTCAGTTAATATTTTCAGGTTGGTCTTCGAGCAGTCTAGCAACTGCTATCTACCAACGGTATTTACCTCAGCAGAGGATAGTGCTAATGGAGTTCAGTAGAATTTCTCTAACGGAACGTCGCATCCAAAGGAGAGAGAAGCATGCATCAACTAGTAATGTTCTTAACTTAGATGCTAGGTTTCTTTTATAAGTTTTATAAACCTATTAACATCTATGGAATGTTTCAACTTAGATTATATCAATCATGGTATGTTTAGAAGATCTTTTAGGTTAATTTTAAGTTTTGAAATTCCATCTTGCAACGTGGCATGTTCAATTACTGTCTTGATTAACCAGTAGAGTGGACATCTCATGGGATGTTATTGCCCCGTGTGGGGTGAGTGTCAGATGTCAAGTGGACATCATGCAAAAATTTGGGTATAAAGGTGCGTTCGCCCTGTACGGGCTAAGGGTTAGACGTCAATTGGATATCTCGCAAAAAATGAGGGTACATTCACCCCATACAGGCTAAGAATCGGATGTCAAGCGGACATCTACTAAAAAGGGGTAAATGATGTTTCATGATTCTAATTGGTTTCATGTTATCCTAGGGTGACACGATCTCGAGTGTCAACTAATCCTAAGTATGAGTGATACCAAATTGGCATCATGATGATGAGAACATGTTATGTTCATTTTACATCATTTTAACATTATGAGTGTGTTTGTTCAAGTGTCTGCACTAAGATTAATGGTTAGCATGGCACATTTGTACAATGCATGATAAATCGAATGTAGTAAACACGTAGCATGCAACATTCAAACTTCCAACCATACAACTCCCGCACATAGGGTTCTTTGCTAGTCTCTATCCTAAGTTTGGTTCATCTTAGTACCACGGGAGCACTAAGGAGCGCACCTATAAGAAAAATATAATGAATGACCATTTGTTGGGTAACACCCTAAGGAAAATGCCTACATCTTATCTACATGATGTTTGCTTTTGGATTGCTGATGTAGAAGGTTCTTGTTTACTAAAATACACTCTAAGCTTCTCCCCAAATAGGTTCAAATGAGGGAGGTACATGCAGTATGGCAATAAGTGCTCTACTAGCTCAAGTACTATCTTTACTTAGAGAGGAAGATGAGTACAAGAGAAAGCTTTGTGGTATTAGGTTACCTAAGACTTAAAGGCTAATCTCCTCTAATGCAATGCGATATTATGAATATGTCATAATTAAAAAATTACGGAATAATGTGATCAACAATTTTAGGTACTTATCCAAGATATAAAACCTTTTGAAAAAGAGTTTAAGAAAAAATCCCTAGCAGAGTCGCCACTATGACGGACGACACGGAAGTGATGGGCCTACAGCACGCTGAGATGAGAGGCGCGGTCCATCGAGGTGTTTTGTGAAAATATAATATCGGTTCGGGGACCTAAAAGGTTTAAAGAATCGATTTAGACAGGTTCAAACTCGAAATCGTTATCTTGTAGTTTAGAGGTGACACCTAGATTAGCTCTTCCAAGAATTAAAGTCTTGTGAGGCTTAACGTCCGGCGGACGGCCCACTAAGACACAGAGATTCGGGATAAGTTGCTTACTTCTTGTTGTATCACATTAAATTACATCTACAGAAAATCGTATTTCTTAATTATGCATATTCGAACTTATGCCAATTTATTTTCGTGTTTATGATATGTTTTATCATGCATGTGGAAAGAAATAAATACATACATAGTGCTAGTAAAAAGATGCGGAAAAATAAATTAATAAATTACAAAATCTCTGGGGAGGCAACCGCTCACCTAATCTATTAATTAGATTTTTAAAAAAAATTATTGCAATACCCGATGGAAAATAAAATCCTAGGTATACATCAAACCTAATCTACCTACATCCACAAAGGTTAGCACAAGATATATAGCACAACATGAATATTTACACATATGGTCAAATTTTGAGGAGGCCCATGTGGCCTAATTAAAATATCGATGGTTAAAAATTCTTATTTTTGAAGAAAACAATTCATTTTATTTACAAATATGTTGCTCATTTTTATTTTAATGAAAATGATCGCATGGCAAAGGTGAGGTCTGTTATCCAGGAATAATTTTAATTCCCTTCGTGGGGATATTCTAACATGTATTTAATTACAAAATTCCTGAAATTAAATAAATTAATTGAAATGATAAAGAATAAAAGAAAACTGAAATAATAAAAAGAAATAAAATAATAATTGAATAAATAAATAAATTAAAAGAATTAATAAAAGAGAATTTAAATAATAACAAGAATAAAATAAATCCTAGGTCGATGACGAAAATCAAGTCCCTCTCAGAATTTAGGAGAAAAGAAAATAAATAATATAGCATAAGAGACTGGAAAAAGCATCTCAAGGAACTTAGAGGCTTACCATTTTTGTTGTGAATCCATGTCGACAAATTCGTTTGATTTTCGGAAGTGTTCCTCGTTCTTTTTAGTTTGATTAGTGTGAAAAAAAGGGTTATTTATCCTAAAAATAATCAGATTCTAACTCTAAATTTGTTTTAGGTCCGAATATATCTGAGGATTTTTGAGAAAAAGATGAAAGAAATAGAATTAAAAATATTTAGATATAGAAGAAAATGAATAAAAACCATTGTCAAAAAGTCGGAATTATCTCATCAAGAAAAAATATTTATTTCATTAAAAATTTCTCTCATTTTGTGAAGAAAAGTATTTTTTTTGTAAAATATTTCTCCCCCCTTTATGCTGAAAATTCCCCATATTTATAGGGGAAAAATCTAGTTTGGGCTTCGCCAAGAAATGATGGCGAAGCCTTGCCTGGCTTCGCCTATAGTGCTAGCAAAGCCAGTTAGCTTCGGTCCCCCTTTTTTTCTTTTATTTATATTTTCTTTATATATATATATATATATATATATATATATATATATATATATATATATATATATATATATTCTTTTATTAAAAACACTATTTAATTAAATTATTCCGAATCATTAAACATTTATTTAAGTCTTTAAAAATATTTTAAGCCTTTATATTTTCACTTAAAGCTTTTAAATATTTTTTTAGGACCCTAAATATTTATTTTTTTTATGAGGAGAGCTCTCATTTGAAGATCATCAGAGAGTCGAAAATTGTGTGATTCAAGGATTAAATCCCGAGAAGCCATCATCATCAAATGCGCAAGCTAGTACAAAATCTCGTGCTCACAGCTGCTAAGTTTTCTTTGCTAAAGCCAAACAAATCATGTGAGGGTCATAGTCTCCCCCATGGATATGATTCATAACCAAAGAAGCTTCTTTTTTTGAAAGATAATACAGAAGCAAATCGTCACTAGTGTGTTTGAATAGATCATCGCTGGCAATTCTTAACTGAGCAGCCAGTCGACGAAGATATAATCGCTCTGAGTCTGTTACCCCTAGAGGGAATTCACCATCATAAATCAATTCGACTATATCCTGATACCTATAATTCTCTCATTTGTGATGATAGTGATCGAGATGGCTTGACAATAAAAGGGCTCTTTTGATGACTGAAGGACCACGGGCCTGATTGTTTGAGATTGTGGACCTTCCCTCATAGAGGCTAGAGTATCCAAGGAATCAACCATTTGGTTCTCATCTCGGGGCACATGTTGAAATAAACATTTTTTGAATTTCATGACCAAATCCCAAACTGCATCAAGATATGGGCGAAGCGGCTCTTCCTTAATTTCCCAATCTCTGACAACTTGCTGAATGACTAATGCGAAGTCACTAGTGATAGTGACTTCTGATGCTCTAGCATTTCTCGAGGCTTGCTTGAAGAAGAGACATGTCTCATATTTTGTTATATTATTGGTGATTGGAAACTCAAGGTGCTCAAATAGTAGAATGACTTCATTCTGCAGTGTTACCAAGATAACTTCCAAGACTTGCCCCTCGATGGTAGATAGCTCAAATTGTCTACTCTTCATTTATTGATTCGATGGTCGCTAGCTTCACATAAGGAAAATCTAAGTTCATAGCATAGTCAAAGTCGAGGGCTTGATTAGCAATGAATTCTACAACTTCTCAGCCCATGATCACCTTTTTTATGACATATTCAATATCCAATTCAGAGTGGAGAAGAAAACGATGAGATAGTTTGCCAGCTAATCTCGGAGATTAGCACATATATTTCATAAGATCAATCTTGACCATTGCTTGAATTCTATAAGACTAGAAGTAATGTTTGAACTTTTTAGTGAGCTAAACCATACTCGCACAGGTCCTCTCAATAACTGTGTATCGACTCTCATATTCAAGAAGCTTCTTACTCAAGTAATAATTGTGTTATCACGCTTATTGTCTTGCTCTTGAATAAGGATTCTCGTATTGAAGACTCCTTGATAGCCAGATAGAGGATGAGAGGTTTACTAGGAGTCAAAGGCTTAAGGACTGACAGATTGATCAAATAAGTCTAGATTCTGTCAAAGGCTTGTTGGCACTGATCATTCCAAACTATTGGCTACTACTTCTTTGACAACTTGAATATTGGCTCGCGGATAGAGAAAAGTTGTCACAACCTCAAGGAAATTTGGCTTTGAGCTGCTTCGCTACTTCTAGCTTAACCTTATCTGCCTATTTAGAACGTAGTCAAAGCAATTTTTACTTCACTAACTTGAACTTTGGAACGGTCAGAATTTTATGCTTTGCAATTTCTCTAGCGACGCCTGACATGTCATCATAAGACCAGGTAAAAATGCTCACTTGATGTCTAAGCACATTATCAATCTCTCTTTTCTCACTAGGGTTTAAATCATTTTATATAGTTACCACATTAGATGATTCTTTTGTACCCAAGTTAATTTCATGCAAAGACACATCATGTATGCTAATAACATTATGCATAGACTCATATGAATGCATGGCGCCGTTAGGCGAAACATCAAACAGGTAAGTAAAGTCTAGATATATTCATTACAATAAAGGTCTTACACATAGAGTTTATTAAAATAAAAATAACATCAGAATAATTTCTTCTTCCTCACACGCGGAGGGTCTTCCTTGGTGATGACAATTGTAGTTGTAAAAAGAGCGATGAGGCATGGATTTTTGAAGTATGAGCGGTGATCTTTCCCGAAGGATAAACCTGAAGAGATAGGAGTAGTAACTATCAAGATGCCATCAATGTGGGCAGTGAGGGTGATAGTAGATGAGTGGTAATCGCGGTAGCGGAGGTGTGGATGACCGGAGCAAGATTAACACTAAAGATAGCAGCGGCATTAGTATGGCTTGAGGTGGACCCTTCTAACACTATCCAAGACTGGCCCTTGTGATTTAGAGGTTCATATTACCCCTTGTGTAGCGTTAGGTTGTAGTTGTGCACATTGGCCATGTCATGAAAAGTGAGCTCCTTGTTCTCATTGTGTTTGACAAGTAGCAAAACCCAATCCTACCTAGGGTATAAGGAACTCAGGCTCTTTAACTCTTAAGATACCCTAGTGATGTTTGCCTAAGTCTTTCTCTGGGACATGTCTGTGGTGCTACATCATCTTACCCACATTCTTCTTAAATTGATCATACTCATCTAATACCTTCTTCTTGACTTGGTGAGGTGGATTGTCGATAGTGTTCAGCTTCATAATAATTTGTGTGATGTCCTGCTGCCACATTATAGATATAGAAGATCTTCCATTCATTAACCTTATGTGGGTAAAATTTCCTCAAGTTATCCATGATCCCAAGCTCTCGAAACTTAGCGAAGAGTTAAAGGTACGATGTAAGGGGAGATACCCGGTATATCTTCTTAGAGTTTGGACAATTCTCACATAAACAATTTGTGCAACTAAGATCGTATATTGTTTTCCTTTTGGAAAAGAAGCTGATGCTTCCCCATTAGGAGTCTTATTGTACCTTGTCCTTCTATTATTTAGGTTAGAGGTTTGCTAAACTTTGAAAACTCTTTCCAACTTCTTGGCCTTAATAGGCACATCATTGTAGTTGGAATACTCATCATTCCCCAAACATACTTTGTAGAATAGAAGTGCTCCATCAAGTAGCTTTGCGATCATCTTTAAGAAATCAAGTCCACCCTTTAAGGGGACTTGCACGGTCATCCACCTTTCAAAGTAGGACTTCAAAATCTCTCCCTACTCTTGCTTGATCAATTCTAGATTTCACATCATATCTTGATAATTCTTGATGTGGGAGCGAGGATCACCCACTCCTTTGTATCGTACTAATTCAGGCATGATAAAATTATTCGAGACCCAATCATCATCCCTTGAAGGGCTAGTTAATAGAGGATGAGCAGGAAAAGTACTGGCATAAGATGTTGGTTAACCAAGACAGTAATTGAAAATGCATAGGTTGCAAGGCGGAAATTCAAAGACTTAAAATTAACTTAAGGATCTCCTAAGCATGCCATGATTGATATAATCTAAGTAAAAACATTCCATAGATGATTTTAGGTTTATAAAACATATAAAAGAAACCTAGCATATAAAGATTAGAGCATTACTAGTTGATGCATGGTTGATCTCTATTTTGGTAGCGGCGTTCCCTTTGAGCAATTCTGAAGGCACAAGCTTCCAAACTAGGAGAGCCTCTATGACTTGATCTACATGAATCTTCACCGACCAAAACCTCGGAGAGGTAGAACCCATCGATTGACAGTAGTTGCTAGACCACTCGTAAATCAACCCAAAAACCAAAATCGAAAGCTCACTTAAACATAGACTCTTCTAAAAGAACTCTTCAATTTGTTTGGAGAAACTCGTAGAGGATCTCGCACAACAAAAGAAGAGGGGAGTAGAAATCAGAGAGAAAACAAACTCAAAGCTTTTTGGTGTGTGTACGTATATAAATAATGAGAGGCTTTGAAGCCTATATATATGGAAAAGGGGGAGTGATAGACTCCCCCTAAAACTCTACATGGGATGGGATGTATACCGGGTCAACCGCATGGGCATAGGTACCAGCGGCTGCCACAAGGCAAGCCCTAGCGAGCTTGCCTTGTATTGCAAACCCAGCTTGCGCGCAGGCCGCGCAAGCGATGCCTTGCGACAGCGCTCGTGGCCTGCAGCCCGCTAGCGTGCGCAGGCTGCCCCCGCGCACTAGCAACCCGCAAGCCTGTTGGCCCAAAGTGTGTGACCTCATAGGATCCCAAAGTATAGAGCCGCTAGAGGTTAACCTAAACTTAGCTTCCTAAAATATAGAGCATCAACCAAGTTCCAGACTTGATTTTCATACATGGAGTCCATCTCCGATCTCATGGCTGAAAGCCATTTATCATATTCTAAGCCTTCCATTACTTCCTTGTAAGTATTGTGCTCGTCATCTTCTATAAGGAAGAGATTTTTATCAATAGTTAGGACAAACCCATATCGCTCAGGGGCAATTGGAGCCCTACCTGACCTACACAATGTCGATGTTATAATAGGTTATTCCATGCTTACCCTATATTGTGTAACAGGTGTAGGTATAATCAGTTGACTGTCTATTTGATCTACTTGAGTGCCTAACTCAAGAATGCTCCCACTAGCTTTTGCAAGTATATGCTCATTCTCGAGGAATTGAGCATTTTTGGAAACAAGGACTTTCTATTCCTTAGGATTATAAAAGGTATACCCTATAGTCTCCTTAAGGTAAGCTACAAACAAACATCTATCAGACTTAACACCTAGCTTATTTGAACTTGTCATTTTAACATATGTAGGATATCCCCAAACTCTCAGGTGAGAAAGAGCGAGTTTCTTACTATACCATAACTCGTATGGAGTTTGATCAACTGATTTAGAGGACACTCTGTTTAGTATATAAACTATGCTCTCATGTGCATTACCCCAAAAGGATCTGCTGAGTTCTGCTTGGCTCATTATGGACTGAACCATATCGAGTAGGGTTCGATTTCTCCTTTTTGACACTCCATTGTGCTAGGGTTTATAAGGAGGTATCCATTGGGATAAAATTCCATTATCCCATAAATAATCCTGAAACTCCTAGCTTAAGTATTCACCGCCTCGATTAGATCAAAAGGTCTTGATACTTTTCCCAAGCTATTTCTCTACTTCAATCTTGAATTCTTTAAAAGCATCAAAAATTTCAGACTTGTGCCTCATAAGGTACAAATAATCCTATCATGAGTAATCGTCAATAAAGGTTATGAAGTAGATGAAACCCTCATGTGTCTTAACCCTCATTGGACCATATACATCGGAATGTATTATTTCTAAAGTACCAGTGGCACGCTGACCTTTCCTTTTAAAGGTTTCTTAGTCATCTTCCCTTTTAAACAAGGTTCGCACACACCATAGGAAGCCCATTCCATTAGGCCTAAGTCTCCACATTTTTATAACTTAGTTAAGCGAGTCTCATTTATGTGGCCTAGATGATAATGCCATAAGTATGAGGATTTCTCATTATCTAATTTCGATTTCTTAATAATGTTCATATTTAGAATTTTAGTTTTAGTATCTAGAACATATATGCCATTCAAAGATATTCCACAAGCATAAAGAATATTGTCATGTTGAATTTGACATTTATTATGAGAAAATTAAATATCAAATCCTTCCGTTGCTAGAAGTGCAACAGAAATAATATTCTTAGTGATAGCTGGAATATAATAATAATTGTTTAAAACTAAAACTAGGCCACTAGGCAAACGATGGCTATATGTCCCTACAACTGTTGCAGCAACCCGTGCTCTATTTCCAACTCTTCAGATTTCCCTCTTTGCAAGCCTCCTACTGTTTTGAAATCCCTGCATAGAAGTACAGATATGAGTACCACAAACAGTATCTAAAACCCAAGTAGACTCATAGGGAACTGTAGAGAAACTCTCTATCATGAACATACTTGAAGTAGATGCCTGACTTGGCTTCATCTTCACTGTTCAAAAATCTGAACCTTGCAATCCTTCTTCCAATGGCCGGCCTTGCCACATCGGAAGCAGACATTTACAGTTCCTTTATTTTTCTTCTTCTTATTGATTTTCTTCTTGGCACTCAGACCCTTTCCAATACGGGACCCACCCTTGGAAGGCTTGGTTTTCTCAACCAAAAGTAGAGCCTTGGGATCCTTTCGAATCTTAGGCTCTACTATTTTCAACATGTTGACCAACTCGGGCAGCGTGGCATCGATCTTCTTCATGTAATAATTAATCACAAATTGTGAGTAAATATTAGTTAATGAAGTAAGAATCAGATCCACACATAATTCATGATCCATCACAAAACCCAATCAAGTGTTCTCTATATAACCCAATAGTTTAAGAGCATGTTACGGTGCTGAAGTGCCAGCCTGCATCTTCGTTTCAAATAAGATTCTTGATGTATCATATCTCTCGAATCTGGCCTGCTCTGAAAAGAGCTCACGAAGATGGAGAATTATGGTCTCGAGATCCATGCTCTCATGCTATTTCTAAAGCTCATAATTCATTGTGGTTAGCATTATACATGTTGCTGTTTCACAATCCTTTTTATCTGTATCCATGCCTCATGTTCATTATCATCGATCTTAGCATTAGGTTCATCAGGGAGGGGCTCATCAAAAACATAAGCTATCCTTTCAGATCTGGGGACAATCCTCACTGCCTTGAACCAATCAGTAAAGTTCGAACCATCTAATTTGTTGTCAAGAATTGAGTGAATATTTATGTTTGGATTCATTGTTTAACCTAGATATAAGGTAGAATTTGTTTAGACATTAGTATGTACATGTATTTTATATAAGGTCTTTGACTAAACATATAATTTCCTACTATTTTATCGACATTTAAATAGCCCCTTCTATTCACATTCGGGAAATTTGGTCGAACCAATTTTCCTTAGTAGGTAGCATTCATAGCCACTCATTATGACCCCACTATCGCAGGTCAAGTCATAACAATATAACCATGGTTGGAACCCATCCATGTGCATCTCTTGCAATTGCTAATCTATTCGAGTTCTTTTTCTCGAGACGTGCGTACCCAATTGTACGACTCCTCAAATGTGTCTCCGATTCGACATTAGCTCCAATAATATGGACAACTAACCCTCTTTGGTTAAATCACTAACCCCTTCTAGTCTCATGACCAAACACATGTTAAAGGAAGGCATGTTGTACATGTTCTTACATCCGTTAATAAGGCTAGTATCACGACTTATGATCGGAAGACATTTTTCTCATTAATATTGTTGTAGGAATTTCATTGGTGGTACTGGTCTCGCCCTAGTCTAGGTCTTAGATGATGGATATGATTATGAAATAATAATCTTGGGCTATTAGGAATTATTAACTTTAAGGGAACATGCTCTGACTGGTATATCATAATCAATCCATTATGCCAAGACTCCACATATCATGCAAAACAAACAAGGTCCATATTTAATTTCTTGCACCTATATCTACATGTTTTAATTTAACAACTTAAACCACGTTTGTAAAACCATATGCGAAATATATTCCCATACTAGAAATCAACTAAGTCATAAAATTCCCTTGGGTATACTTTGAATCTAATACCGATGGTAATTTCCAAGTGAGAGAGGCCCCCTTAAAGTGAACGAGAAACCTTGTCCATTCCTTGCCAAAATTACCACGGGTACTTTGATTCATTATATCACGGATAATTATGATTTAAAGATTTCGTTCTTTAATTAAGTGAAGTACGAGACGATCCTTAATTAAAGCATTTACCCGTGTGGTAAAACATTGCTAATTTTAGATGATAATCACCTAGACTGAATTCTAGAAAAACCTTAATCTAGTTATCACATAATTTTTTATAACACAATTTGAAACCTAAATCATGCATAGCATACTTTAATCAATTCATAGAAAATCACATTGTAACATATTACTATCAATCATGCATAGCATAAGGCAGGCTCTGATACCATTGTTGCTTAATCAAGACAGTAATTGAACAATGCATAGGTTACAAGGCAGAAATTCAAACACTTAAAATTAACTTATGGATCTCCTAAGCATGCCATGATTGATATAATCTAACTTAAAATGTTCCATAGATTATTTTAGGTTTATAAAAGAAACCTAGCATCTAAAGATTAAAGCATTACTAGTTGATACGTGCTTGATCTCTCTTTTGGTAGCAGCGTTCCCTTTTAGCAATTCCGACGGAACAAGCTTCCAAACTAAAAGAGCCTCTATGACTTAATCCATGCGGATCTTCACCGACCAAAACCTCGGAGAGATAGAACCCATCGATTGACAGCAGTTGCTAGACCACTCGTAAATCAACCTGAAAACCAAAATTGAAAGCTCACTTAAACTTAGAGCCTTCTAAAAGAACTCTTCAATTTGTTTGGAGAAACTCATAGAGGATCTCGCACAACAAAAGAAGAGGAGAGTAGAAATCAGAGAGAAAACAAGCTCAAAGCTTTATGGTGTGCATATGTATATCATTAATGGGAGGCTTTGAAGCCTATATATAGGGAAAAAGGGGAGTAATAGACTCCCCCAAAAACTCTACATGGGATGGGATAAATCTCATCTCATGTATACTGGGTCAACAATGCGGCCATAGGTACCTAGCGGGCTTGCCTTGTGTCGCAAGTGATAAGTGTATAATTACACTTATTATCATTATAATTTTACGCACTAAACACTATAGTTTAAGTCATTTTTATACTTCATATAAAAGATTTCACGTGGTATGTAGTTTTTTTTTATGCAAATGCAGATACTAGGTAAATCTTGGGAGTAAAATGATCTAAAGTGGAATTCTATGAAAAAAGAGTGAAAAAGGTACAAAAAGATGCGTGGAACTTAAAGATTTGGCTTAGGATCGAAGCTGTCGAAGATCGGTGAAGTTGCAAGAAACTAAATTCGCGATCGCGATAATCATTCGCGGTCGTGAATTGTTTACTTCAGAAATAGAAGTCTGCCAATTAAAGATTCACGGTCACGACTTGTGTCTCGCGATCGTGACTTGGATGATTTTTTGGTATTATCTTCTTAACTACCAACCGCCAGATAAGCATAATCAACCGTCATCAACCACCATCAACTACCAATGAACAGACACCTATCAGAAATCAACCAATCATGAAAAGGTGCCTATCCATTGTGGATTATATCAAAGCTTCTCAACCAATCACAATGAAGAGATACAATCTTTCACCAATGGACACAACCCTTCATTTGGATAGATGCAACCCTTCAAACTCTATAAATAGGGTTCCAATCCTCACAAATTTTATGCATTGAAAAGTGGTGCATTTAGGAAGTGCACTGCATAAAGTGAGAGAGAGATATAGTGTGTGTAGATAAATTCGCTATGTTCTTAAGTGCCAACGAGAAAATGTTTAAATGATTCGAATCCTTGTTTCAATCACTAGATTTTTCTATATTCTCGAGCGATTATTGTATAAGTGTACTTGCAAAACACTTTTCAATAAAAGTTTTCGTTCTTCAATATTCATTTGTTCAATATTCATAAAGAATAGCATCCTAGAGGAGGTTCTGTACTGGCCGAGACCGAATTCAAAGAAAACGCAGGAAATGCAAGAATTGACGACTCACATTAAAGAGTGGATACGGTTTGATCAACTTTAGCTTTCACTTGCATACCTTACATCTTTGCTTTACTTTCTACTTATACTTTCTATTTTGAAGTTTATGATATGTCTATGTGTCATAATGCATATGTCGTGCTAAGTTATTTATATTAATCAAGTTATATGCGTTAGAGTTAATTTTAAGAGTAGTTTCAGGGTTAACAATATTGTGTATAATCACTGGATCTGTGATATAACGCTGTTTATTAAGACAACATTTTTGGAATGGTAACTTGCTAAATGTGGCTATGTGAGAGCGACCCGTACTTAGCATAGTATTGATGTTGTCCAGGTTTATATAATAGTCTCATTTCACTTGCAATAGATTTAGAAAAGTTATTTCATGTGCTGCTCTGCGATGAATCATTGAACATCTGAGTGTTTTGAACAGAGTTTGTTAGAGTAGTTTAGTGAATCGTAAAATCTTTGTTGAACTTACACGTTTTCTATGCTACACTTGTTCATAGTGAAAATATTTATACTTAGATTCTCTAATCTTCCACATCTATATTTACTCAACTTTTCATTCCAATCTTCCTATCCAAAAATCTCAAATCTATTACTTGGTTTTTCCCTTGTTGATCATTAGACTTGGTTCCTTCCCTGTGGGTTCGATATCTTTTAAAACTACATCGTAACTGTATACTTGCAGTTATCATCATTTTTCTATTTGATAAGAGGTATTGACAACACCTGCATTCTACGTGAACAAGTTTTTGGCATTATTATTAAAGATAAGCCTTAGGAAACAAGTGTAGCCAAGTCTTGTGAATAAGTTATTAAACTTATTAGTAGAAAAGTGGCAAACAGGGCCCCAAAAAAATTTTTTTACTAGGAGAGCTTCCATTTGAAGATCATTTGGACAGCCAAAACTTGTGTGATTCAAAGATTAAATCCCAAAAATCCAACATCATCCAACGTGCGAGTTGTTACAAAATCTTGTGCTCACAAAAGCACCTCTTGTGATCACTTCTGGCTATGTAACAAGTATGATCACACAGAGTGATTGAGAATATACCTAACCGATGTGGTTGGTGACTTCTTTATCCTCTATTGTGATGACATGGGCATTCCTTTTCTGGCTCTATATCCTCACGGGATTGTCCATTTCTTTCTTCGGAATCTCTTGGTGCTTGATTCCCCTTGCAGGTGGGTTGACCATTTCTTTTTGTGGTGTCCCTTTAATAGTCGGTAACTATTTCCTTCTTCGATTGCGGTAGTTGTGTGCCCCTTGTAAGTTGACCTTCGATTGCCTTTGACCATTGGATCTACCTTAGCAGGGTGCCTGAATTTGCCTTAGTCGGTAACTGTTTCTTTCTTCGGTTAGTGGATGAGACTATTTCTTTCTTCAGTCATTGAGATAACCATTTCCTTCTTTGATTGGGTTTTGAATTTCTTTTAATAGGATGTTTACTTGCTTCCTATGATAAATTAGAGAAAAAAGTGTAATGTTAATACTTTTTATGATAAATTTTTTAATTATTTGATTAAGTTTATGTGAAGCAAAAATTTTTTCCCCTTCAATCAAAAATTAAAACATGATAAAGAAATGAGTTTGATGAAAACTTGGGGATGTCCAAAAGGTTGCTTCATTATTTTAGGAGGCTTTTGTGATGTTGCAATGTTGCTTGAATGGGGCCTAAGTAGGCTTGAATTGACTTTAGGCTTGAGTGGGCCCATCGTCCTTCTTGAAGTTTGCATGTTCCTCAAGTGGAGGTGGAGTTTCTTGTTTACCAAGATGGTATTGCCCCAGTTTGGTATCGTCTTTACCTGTAAATGATGTGATGTGTATGTAATATATGCATGATTTTATGCATGGACAATACTTATCACATGATGTATGTTCATCTATTTGTAAGTGTTGTGGGTTTCATTCATTGAAGAACCTTCTCTTGTGCTGGTGCATGGGTGCCCCTAGGATTTATCTCATTGGGGATTCCATGGATGAATCCTTTAGAGTGATGACCATGGGTTCATTGAATCAGATTCGAGTTCGGTGTTTGGATCTGGTTTAACCCCGAACCATGTTGGCGATGCTCACTTTGATAGTTTGGAAGCCTTTTTTCCTAAAGTGTTGTGATGATCCTTCCTGCGAGAGAAATCAGAAGATATTCATCGTACGTTCCGGTGGGGATAGATGATGCCCTATGCCATTCCGAGGATGAGATGATGAATTAGATGTTTCTTTGGTTCAAACTTCTGCATAGACCGCCCTTACGGGTTTTCAATCTATCGAACCTTGTCTTAATTTTTAACTAGATCACCCTTTCATGTTTTCAATCCAGTGGACTCAACTTTTTTTTATTTATTTATTTATTTTTTATTATTTTTATTGAACCATGATTTGATGGGATGTTTACTTGAGATATTCTACCATTAGCATGCAAGCAATGTAGACAAGCATATGCATAAAGATTCAGCAAAAATGACAATTCATTGATGAATTTAACAGGGATATAAATGTTTCAAATGATTTGACTCCTGCCATCAATTAGCCCTTTCAGGTTTTCTAACCAATGTTTTTGCTTTTCTCTCAATGTCATAAGTTTTTCTTAAGCCACCCCTTTCAAGTTTTCAAATCAACAGACTATTCTTTTTTTATTATGAAAAGATACCCTAATTTTTGCTCAACTAACAGAGTGATAATTGATAGGCTAATTATAAATTTATTTTATGTTGGTACTGCTTTTTACTCGATTTATTTCTTTAGCCTATGAGTGATAGTGATTGTGTCAGTCTTGGTTGATTTGACTGATAGATTGGTCACCATCCATATCCACGACTTCAATTGTTATCTTGTTCAACATTTTTTATCAATTGGTTGCTAGCTTGAGGTGTATGTGATTATGAGTATTGGTGCTTGATCATCAGCATTTCCTTATGAATTCAATTGTTCTCTAATGATAGGTGATATTATCGGGGATCAAAGGCTTCAAATTCGTTGGGTGCATCAAGTGTAGCTTAATTCCATCGAGGGTGAACAATTTATGTTCAATGATATTCCTTCAACAACATAATGATCAACCCACAAATGGTGGTGAGCCATGCAATGGAGTTGTTGACGTGCTCAACAATATGGCTCCTTCTTTTTGTCTTTGGCATTGGCATTATATAAGCCTATTACATTGGTTGTAACTTTAGCTTACTCTGTTGACTTTTTGGTCCATTCGGGCTTCGATCATTTTGACTTTTGCTTGATTAACTTAATAGTCAGTGGACGTTTCATGCTCAGAGATCTTTCTACCGATCTTACATCTTTATAGGATGAGACAAATGCTATCACATGTTGTCCAAGTACCTGTGTTTGTCTCTCACTTTCCCTCAAGAGTCAAATCTTTTGAACTTATTGCAATTGTAGGGATCCATTTATACCCAAATTAATTTCATGACATGATGTGTCATATATTCTAAAATCATTATGCATATGTTTATGAGAATGTGTGATTTCAATCAATAGAATATCAAGTGAGTAAACAAATTTCAATTTATTCAAAAATTTTAAAAGCCTCACGGGCAAAGTTGCTACAAGCTAATTTATTACATCACTATCATCTCACATTCATCTTCTAGTATTAACGCCCTTTGTTAGTTTTCCCCTCAAGTTCATCCATGGATTCGAAGTGCTCCATCCTCTCTTCTTTGTCAAACACTTCTTGATAGCTGGAGAAAATATCAAACCCGAACATGTTTCTGTATGATGGCAGTACACCATCCAAAAGTTTGGTTATCATCTCTGGTAGGGTTAAACGAGCTCGAAGCCTGAACTATGTGGCCATCCAATGCTCATAATACGGTTTAAAACTTTCACCTTACTTTTGTCTTATAGCCTCTAGATTTTGCATTGTGGTTTCCATTTGAGTGTTAAAACCATAATGGCTCATCATAGATAAAGAAAGACTATTCCAATGAGAAGCTACATTCAGCAAAAGGTGACTGTACCATTCGTAGACCGGGTGGCCCAAGGTGATAATGAAAATCACAGCCATCATTAACTCGCCTACCCTCAATACCCTCATCATAGTCTGGTAATGTGTTAGATGAGCACAAGGGTTTCCAGAACCCCCACGTGCTTCTCAAACTATGGCATCTCAAAGTTTGGTGGCAAGCTATCTTCATCCCCGATTGTTGGCTATGCAAGGTATGTGTTCATTAGATGGCTACCGTGAGTGGCCAAGAATTGTTGCCATAATTCTGCCATGCCTGGTTGCTAGAGAATAGCGTTCCTAGTGCTTGGATAAAAGCCATATTGCCCCTGGGGAAAGGTAGTTCCCCTAGAAGTTACGGAAAAATTGGGCAACTGAGGGGTAGCCTAGAATTGTGAGGAAAGTGGCACAGTCCAATTGGGAATAGATTGTTGGGCCACTCCTTGCTAGAAAGGTCCTAGTGCGAACATTGACTTGCTAGGATGTCCCAAGAATAAGTGATTTTTAGAAGGATTATATCTAGATTGACCAATTAGAGGTTGATGTTGATTCAGTTGACTTTGTCCTACTTCAAACTGGTAAAAGGTAGTTGGAATTGGGTGCACCGTATGAGAAGTGGGAGGCCTGCCTGTTCTAGGCTGACTAGTCAGACCGTTGAAGTTAAGGGTGGACTCCAGGTTGGACACCACATCATGAACCCTCCCGACATGCTGACGAATAAGCAATGTTAGTTGGTCACTATTTGCAAAGGTATTCAAGGCAGCTACAATCTCGCTGCTTATGACAATTGATGTGTCTGTTGAGAATTTTATCCTGTAAGGAAGGGGTGACCTCCCCCGCAACTTCATCTCATGAATCGACCATGATATCAAAATTGAAAAATGCACGTTGAACTAAATCTCAACCCAAGTCTTCACTTGAGTCAATGTGCAGAACCCCCTCTAGATTGGCCACGATCAGAGAAATGTGGACCAAGTAGTGAGTAGGCCTTTTACAAGCTAAGACACACAAGCAGAAGATCAGACCGTGCATGTCAAATTCATGATGCTATTCATGATGTGAAAATGTGTAAGATGTTAATGTTATTGATGCATTCACAAAATGTTAACATGCCATGATGCGAGATAAATAATGGGTTTTTCATTCCATTTAAAACAAACTAGTTGTTTAGATAAAATGAAATATGTGAAAATGAAAATCCAGCCCCTAAGAGTGGATTTGAGATATGTACGATGTTCTTGTGACATCGTAGCATGAGTGGCTTAAATGAGGTGACCAAGTTACCCATGTGGTAATAGGTCAATGGTTTGAGATTTTGTACTGTAACTAGATCTCATTGAACGAGGAGGTCAAATTGATTTTGGGTAAGTAGTGGGACAAACCCTAATGAAATCGAATAAAATTAAAATAAAAGGAAAATAACTACTTTATGTAGCTATTAATTGAATGATTTGGTCATTTTTCCCAATTAGGGTGGAGTTTTGAATGTCAATTTGGTCATTACTTTTTGAGTGTATGTGGTGATGCATGAATCATTTCCCCGTGTGGGAGAATGGTTTGGATATTAAGCGTATACCCTTGAAGATTGGTAATGTAGGGTTTTCGAAATAAGTTTACCCCGTGTGGGCTTAGGTTTAGATGTCAGTAGGGGCATCACGTGATGTGGGAAAATATATTTTGTGTACATATTTGCTCCGTTTGGGTTATGTGGTATGTGTGATTACCCAGTGTGGGCTATGAGTTTGATTTAACGTGTGGGATATGTTATCGCCCCTTATGGGCTACGTGTTGGATGTCAAGTGGACTTTACGTAATTCAAGGTAAATTATGCTTTATGATTTGAATTGGTTTTAGGTTGTGATAGGGTGACACAATCTCGAGTGTCAGTTAATCCTAAGTATGTGTAACACCGATTTGGTGTCATAATGATGAGAACATGCCCTGTCTGTTTTTCATTATTTTATTATCATGAGTGTGTGCGTTCAAGTTTCTACACTATGATTCGTGGTTAGCATTGCACATTTGTACAATGCATGATGAATTGAAAGCAGTAAACACGTAGCAAATAGCATGCAACGTCCAACTTCCAAAAATACAACTCCCACGTGTAGGGTTTTCAGCTAGCCTCTATCCTAAGTTTGGTTCATCTTAGTACCACAAGGATATTAAGGAGCACACCTACAAGAAAAAATATAATGCATGATCATTTGTTGGGTAACACCCTAGGGAAAATGCATATGGCTTATTTACATGAGGATAATGATGTAGAAGGTTCTTGTTGCACTAAAATACACTCAAAGCCTCTCCCCAAATGGGTTTTAACGAGGAAGGTACATGCGACATGGCAACAAGTGGTCCGCCCCGCTAAAGTACTATCTTTTCTCAGAGAGGCAGATTTGTACTAGAGAAAGCTTTGTGATAATAGGGTACCTTAAACTTAAGGGCCAATCACCTCTATTGAATTGTGAAATTATGAATATGTCATAATTCAGAAAATACGGAATAATGTGATCAACAATTTTAAGCACTTATCAAAAATCTAAAACCTTTAAAAAAGAGTTTAAGAAAAGTCCCCAGCAGAGTCACCACTTTAAGAGGATGACACGAAAGCGATGGGCCAAGAGTGCACAAAATGAGAGACGCGGTCCACCGGGGTGTATTTGTGAAAATAAAATATCAGGTCGAGGACCCGAAAAGGTTTGAAAGAGAAAGGGAAAACGATTTAGATCATCACAACCCGAATCTGCTGTCTCTTAGTGTAGAGTCGCCACCTGGATTAGCTTTTCGAGGAATTAAAGTCCTGTGAGGCTTGATGTCTAGGGGACGGCCCACCAAGACACATAGATTTGAGTTCGGGATAAGTTGCTTACTTCTTATTACATTAAATTATATCTATAGAAAATCGTGTTTCTTAATTATGCATGTTCGTACTTAAGTCATTTTCATGTCTATAATGTACGATTTAACGCGCATGCGGGAAGCAGTAAATTTATACATAAAGCAATAAATAAATGTGGAAAATAAATTAATAAATTACAAAGCCTCGGGGGATGCAACTGCCCGCCTAATCTAATAATTATATTTTCGTAAAAATATTTGCAATAACCGAAGGAAAATGAAACCTAGGCATACCTAATCTATCTGCATCCACAAAGGTTAGCATAGGGTATAACACAAATAAATATATTTACACGTATGTTCAATTTGATTTTGGCGAGGCCTGTGTGGCCTAATTAAAATATCGAATATTGAAATTGTTATTTTAGGAGGAAAAACAATTCATTTTATTTACAAATATGTTGCTCAATGTTATTTAATGAAAAAGATCACATGACAAAAGGTGAGGTCTGTTATCCAAGAATAATTTTAATTCCCTTTATGAGGGTATTCTAACATGTATATTGAAGAAACATCACAATTAAATAAATTAAAAGTTTAATTAAAAGCATAAAAGAAAATTACATAACAAAATAAATAAAATGATCATTAAATAAATAAATAAATAAAAAGAGTCAATAAAATACAATTTAAAGGAATAAAATAAATCCTATGTCGATGATGAAAATCGAGTTCATCTCAGAATTTAGGAGAAAAGAAAAATAAATATAACAATATAAGACACAAGAAAAAGAAACTCTAAGAACTCAGAGTCTTACCTTTTTGTTGCAAATCCACTTGATTTTCGAGAGTGCTTCTCATTCTTTTTTATTTGATTCTTGTGTGAAACTATGTTATTTTTATCATAAAAATATTCAAACTCGAACTGTAAATTTGTTTTAGGTCCGAGAATATCTGAGGATTTTTTAGAAAAACAGATGAAAGAAACGGATTTGAAAATAATTAAATTTGGAACCTAAACTTACTTTGGACCCTAATATAATCAATGGATTTTTTAAAAGAAAAATGAATAAAAATGGTTGTCAAAAAGTTGGAATTGTTTCCTCAAGAAAAATATTTTTTTATGTAACAATTCCTCCGTTTTTAATCAAGAAAAGAATATATTTTTTGAAAAAAATTTCGGTCTCTCTTTTCCACAGAAAATTCCCCTCTTTATAAATGGAATTTTTCCTTTACCATTTAATAATACTATTTAAATCGTATAATTAGATGGTATTATTTACGTTTTTCATTATGTATTTGGACCATGTTATGGTACTATTCAATTATAATTTTTATTTCTTTTTTTATTATATATATTCCATTTCTTTTATTTCTTTTCCTTTTTTCCTTTTCCTTTTATTTACTTTTTCATTTTCTTTTTATTTTTTTCTTTTTTTATATATCCATATATATATATATATATATATATATATATATATATATATATATTCTTTTAAAAAATAATTTAATTAAATTATTATGAACCCTTAAACTTTATTAAGGTCTTTAAAAATATTTTAAGCCTTTAAGATTTCACTTAAGTCTTTTAAATATTTTCTTTTATGATCCTAAATATTTATTTGGGGCCCAAAATATTTAATTTTTTACGAGGAGAGTCCCATATGAAGATCATTTGGACAGTCGAAACTTGTGTGATTCAAGGATAAAACCTGAAAAGCCGTCATCATCAAACGTGAGTGCTAGTGCAAAATCTCGTGCTCCCTGGTGCAAAACTGATAGTTTTGTTTTTCTCTTTGGCCTTCTTTGAGCATTCTTGAACTATAGCTTCCCTTGCCTCTTCAAACTTCCTCTTCTTTTCTCACAACTCCTCACCCAGCTACTTGGCAGACATGCCCTCGATTTTCTCCATAACTTTTGGAGAAGGAGGAGATAAGGATGACTTAGTTTCTGCAGCCTTCTTAGCCTCATTTTTAGATTTGGCCTTAGCTTCCCTCTGAGTTCTTATCTTTAAGTTCATCTTCTTCTTAGCTTGACCTCGGGATTGGGCAAGCGTAGCTCTTGCCTTGGTTTTACTGGCTTGGCTCTAGTTCTTTGAGTCGTCACCTTAGCTTTTGGACTGCTTGGAATAGAGGCAATTGAGGTTTGCACAAGTTGGGTACATAAGGGCACTTCTTCAACTGTCCCTTCGCTTGAGTCCTCATAATCCACAACGAATTCATCTTAATCCTCCTTGAGGATGTTTTTAGGAAACATAGAGGGCTCCACCTTAGCTTTCTTCAGTTTTACATCTTGAGCTTTGGTGTACCTTGTGTAAACATGGTTATACTTCAATTTCTTGAAGTGTTGGAAGTTCAAGTTCTTCTTCAATGGCATTATGATCTCTCCACTTCCTCTCAAGAATGTGGAGATTTTCATTTTTACTATCTTCACAATCACAGTAACTAAGTAACCATAGTGAAAGAGTTGGTGAGATGATATAGGACATCATAGGCCAATTGAACTTCTTCCCCTCTACCATATGATACACCACACACTTCTCAAAATATGTGCAACTATTGAGGGACCTAATCTTGGGTAAATAAACCTTAATCAACTACTCCTGGAATGCTCTTGCCTTCCAAGCCATTCCTGTTGTAGAAATTTCTCCTGAGCCATAGTCCTTTGGTAACTTCCAATCCTCTAGAATAGCTACTAATTCTTCTTCCATGTTCCTCCTAAGCATTGTGCCCTTTAACGACATGTGAAGAATGCTAGCAAATAGTTTTATAGAATTTAAGTAAGAGGTCTTCTCAATCTCTATCATGAGGATGTTAGGAAACCCCTCAATGGTGTAAAGGTTTGAGTAAAAATTCCTTGATTGCTAGCCCATCAAGGAGGACGAACTAGCTCAAGTTCTGTTACCTTATCACCCTATGCATGGTCTTGTTCTTCAAAAACCATCATAGTCCACTTTAAAGACAGGTCCAAACTCTTGTTCCACTCCCTAGTTGACCTTGGTGAAGGTGGTTCCATGGGGCAAAATGATTTTCTCAATAGTGTTGTCGATGTTGACAAATATTTTCCTCTTGGAATTTCCTTGACGAATGAGAGTATATTCCCTTAGGTTTCGTTGAGAAGATGCAATTGCAAAAAAAAATTAGAGAAAAGAAATTAGGGTTCTTAGAGAAATTGCTTTGAGAGATTCAAGTTTGCAAGTAACTTTCTCTCTCTAGCAAGATCTTCCTTATATAGCCTCTTCTTCTGCTACACAACATGTGGTGCTCTCACAAGCCAAGATCAAGTTTAAACGATGAGATTGAATAAGTATTTAACTTAGTTAGTTAAATTATGTAGTTTTAGTTTTAAACAGTTCCAATTCAAAACGCCCTTTCAAGTGGCTTTTCAGATTTTAACAGGGAAAACCTAACTAATAGCGTTACATTAAAAAGTAAATGGGGTAAATACATGTTACATCATTCCACTAAGTTGAAACATTATTTTCAATTCTTAGCCTAATTTTTAGGATTTTTTTCACATTGGGTTCGTCATTCTATTTACCTCTCTAAGAGTATTGAATTATTCCTTTACTAATATCTTGGTGAATATGTTAGCTCGCTACTCCTCGTAAGGAACATAATCAAGTTTGACATCTCCCCTTAACACATGATCCCTTATGAAGTGATGTTTAATGTTGACATGCTTCATCATGCCATGTTGAACTGGAATCTTGGATAGGTGAATTGCGCTCTTGTTATCACACATAACTTCGAGGCATTTTAACTTAATACCATAACCCTTCAGTTACTGCTTAATCCATAGTAGTTGTGCTACATAACTTTTTTGCTGCCATGTACTCAACTTCTGCAGTAATTAGCCAAAAAGAGGTTTGTTTCTTATTGTATCATGAGACAAGGCATTCTTCAAAGAAATGGCATCCTCCAATGGTTCTTTTCCTCTTTAGCTATCTCTTTCATAATCTACATTTGTGTATCCTCTAGGAGTGAAATTTCAGCTATTGGGATACCACAGACCAGCATCAATAAAACCTTATAAGTACCGAAGAATTCGGTTAATAGTTTCTAAGTGAAAATTCTCTGGGGTCAGCTTGATAACACGTGCAATAGCATACAGAGTATTGAATATCTGGCCTACCAAGGGAGAACCAATAATACCTCTATAGAACATACTGTCTACAAGCTTACTAGCTTCATCCTTACTCAAGATTGTGTTAGTGGCCATGGGATTGGCTATGGATGCTCCATATCAAACTTCTTCAAGACTTCTTTGGCATATTTTTCTTGGCTAATGAATATTCCATCTTCACATTGCTTGATCTGTAGTCCGAGGAAAAAGTTGAGCTCTCCCATCATTGACATTTCAAAATCATTCTTTATCAAATTGTTGAACTCCTTGCAAAGCTTCTCATCAGTTGCTTCGAAAATTATATCATCCACCTTGATTTGGACTAGCAACACACCTTCCTTCCTTCGATTAATAAACAGAGTTGTATCTACTTTTCCTCTTTCATAGCCTTTTCTCAGTAGGAAGTTGGTTAGCCTTTTATACCAAGCATTAGGTGTCTGCTTCAATCCGTAGAGAGCTTTCTTAATTTTGAAGACATGCTCAGGATTATTTGCAAAGCCTAGGGGATGGCCAATATAAACATCCTCTTGAAAATAGCCATTAAGGAAAGTACTCTGGACATCCATTTGAAACAATTTGAAATTCATACGGGATGCAAAAGCACAAAGAATCATAATTGCTTCAAGACGAGTTATAGGTGCATAGGTCTCATCATAATCGATCCCTTCTTGCTGGTTGTAACCTTGAGCAACAAGCCTAGCCTTGATTCTGAAAATGATAAGTGTATAATTATACTTATTATCATGATATTTTCAATCATAAAATGATATGTTTTAGTGTCATTTTTTACTTCATACAAAAGATTTCAAGTGGTATATAGTTATTTTTTATGCAAATGCAGAAACTAGGTGAATCTTGGGAGAAAAATGATCAAAGATGTAATTCTATGAAAAAGAGTGAAAAAGGTGTAAAAAGATGCGTGAGACATAAAATAAGGGTTAGGATCGAAATTGTCAAAGATCGGCAACGTTGCAAAGAAGAAACGTGAAGAAAAACACATTTCACAATCGTAACACCCATTCGCAGTCGCGACTTGTAATTCTTCGCAAGAAGAAAGTTTCCAACCAATAGCCACGATCGTGACACATACATCACACTCTCGACTTGTGATGGTTATTGGTCAACTCTTCTCAACTACCAACCGCTGGATAAGAACGATGAACTACCATCAACTGTTAACCGAAAAGACACCTTTTGGAAGTTAACCAATCATGAAAAGGTGCCTTTTCATTATGGATGAGGATGAATCTTTGCATCCAATCATATTGAAATGATGTAACTCTTCGCCAATGGACACCACTCTTCGTTTGGATAGACGCAACCCTTCATACTCTATAAATAAAGTACAAATCAACCATTTTTGGCAGATTGGAGATGGAATGAATGATAGTATGCGTGCATAGATAGAGAGTGAAAATAGTATAGATTTCGCTACGTTCAAAAGTTTTAGTGAGGAAAATGTATAAGTGATTCGATACTTATTTCGATCACTAGATTTCTCCACAAATTCGAGCATTTGTTGTATGAGTGTAATTGCAAGGCACTTATCAATAAAAGTTTTCTTTCTTCAACATTCTTTTATTCAAAATTCACAAAGAATAGCATCCTAGCGAAGGTTTTAGACGAGTCCAGATAGAATTCAAAGTAGATGTAAGAACTGCGAGAATTGATGACTCCCATTACAGAGTGGATACTATTTGATCAACTTTAGCTTTCACTTGCATACCTTACAACATTACTTTGTTTTCTACTTATACTTTATATTTTGAAATTTATGATATGTCTATGTGTCATAATGAGTATTTCATCTTGCATCATTTATCTTAATCAAGTTATATGCTTTCGAGTTAACTTTAAGAGTGATTTCAGGGTTAACAAGATTGTGTATAGTCACTGAATCTGTGATTATAATGCTATTTAGTAAGCCAACATTTTTGGAGTGGTAACTTGCTAAATATGACTATGTGAGAGAGACCCATACTAAGCATAGTAATATTGTTATCCAAGTTCTTATAAGTGTCATAATTCATTTACCCTAGATTTAGAAAAGTCATCTCATGTGTTGCTCTACGGTGAATTATTGAATATTAGGGCGTCTAGAACCGTATTTGTTGAAGTTATGTAGTGTATGAAATCTTCTTGATGATTTTGCATGTATTTCTCTACTATACTTGTTCATAGGGAAATTCTATATAGTTTACATCTTCTCTAATCTGTTCATGCATCTGTCTATTCATCAGTCTATTATCCAAACCATCTAAACCCTACAATATATTTTATTTCTTTTGTTTTGTAACTCTAGTTGGTCTTTAGAACCGAATTCCTTCCCTGTGGGATCATATCTTTTAAAACTACATCTAAATTGTATACTTGCAGTGGTCATCATTTTTCTATTTGATAAGCGGTATTGACAACATGTGTTCATATTTTGAACTTTTATCTTATCGGTAGAAAAGGGGGGGACAAGGTTTTTGGCATCATTACTGAATATAAGCCTATCAGAATGTGTATAGTCAAAATCTTGTGATAAAGTTTTCGGCACCATTGCCGGGGAAGGCAAGTGCGTCCTAGAGATCAAATTACCGGAGAATGGACAATTATATTTATATGTAAATTAGATTTATTTATTTTTGCTTTGATTTAAAGTATTTATATTTTGTTATTAACATATTTTTCTTTCTTATTCATTGAGTTTTCTTTCTAGCGTGTGCATGCCAAGTACGCGTAGTTCAGGAGAAAGTTTGGCATCTTTCGAATTAGAAATAGAACGATTTGTTAGCAACAGAAAACGGATAAATAAGAGAGAAAGATATGAAGTCAAGGGGTTGGGAAACTCCATTGGCACTTAAATCTCTTATATTGTCCAATATATATA
>CATIWQ010004228.1:0-16696 GCA_949673415.1 Euphorbia schlechtendalii
AAACACTTTGAAGGCAAAGTATAATCAACTAATTAAGACTAGCAATGCACTTCGAAGTAAAACTCTACATATAAAAATCTTAAGCTTTACTAATGTTTTCAAGAGCAATGAACAATATCCCTATCCAATCCAATAGCAAAAGTAGAACTAACAAAAATGAAAGAAAAAAATGTATTGTACCTATGCGAAATCAAAAGATAGAACTTCCTTAGATAAGTTGGAATATTCTTCGACTTCAACCTCTTCTAGAGTCAAATACACCTTTACTGATGAATGCAAGAGTAAAAAGGGCGACAAAGGAAACAGTGAGCAGAGGAGGATGAGAGGAAGAGGAAACAGTGAGCAGAGGAGGATGAGAGAGAGAAAATGATCATTAAAGAGAAGAAAAACTAACCTGAAAGTGGTTATCATCGCCGGAAATTAGAGCTCCATTTGATCTCTACCAAAGAGGGAAGACGCAGCTGCAACGTAAATTAAAAGAGATAGGGTTTATTTCTCCTTTGTTTCTCGCTATATTACGGAGTATTGCGGACGGTTAATAACCCTTAATTATCTACTCCATCATTCCGTCCATACTTTTACAGACAGTTTCTAGTATAACCCTCGCAAATGGTGCATCCCGATAAGTCATTTTTGCACTAGTGTTAATCTGATAATCTTGACATGTCAAAAAACTCGTTTGTCTTCAAGCAATCCGGTCTAATAAAGAGGCGCACGAGATGCAACATGGATTTCCGTAATTCGTTTACTTGCTGACGTTGCAGAGTTGGGTGGCGACACTGAGAAATGACGCATGTCAGAGGATTCCTTTTGTCTTGAACTTTAGTGAGGATTCTCCGACATTCCGTACTCACACCTTCTGTTTGCGAGGACCATATGAATATCTTCTTTAATTTCAGTGTCTTTTCTCTGAAAAAACATCAAAGAGAGTATTCTATCTCTCATAGAAAGCGTTAAATGTATTTGTGTCAAATATTTCTCCAAGTGTCGAAATTACTCAGCTTCGCTGAGTCTATATCTTTATAAACTATGTAATGCTAGGCTGACTCAGCTTTTCTTACTCTAAGCCATAACTTAATTAATCTCTTAATAAATTAAGTTGTTTTTCCTTCAACAAACTCAAGTAAATTTGATCAATTAAGAGTTTACTTGGTACTCAATTAATTTCATTATCCCTGTCAGTTTGTTATTTCCAAAATATTTAAAGTGCTGCGAGGTACTATTAACTTGGGTTCAACACTTATCATAATTTATCATAATTTGAATAACATCTCTTGATTTTAAATCTTTTAGGACAATAAATTTAATCTAGTGGATAAAAACATGATACTTATATGATGAAATTTTTATGTAGACATATGATTCAAAAATAAATTTTAAATATATTAAATAAAACATAATTGAACTGTCATTTTAAGAAACACATATATTCAATTAATATTGATAATGTAAGTGTTCACGAAGAACGTAAATAAATAACGAGTCTTTAATTACAATAGATAATAGTAAAATAAACATGAAAAATGTATGAAAATGAGAAAATAGTATAGAGAAAAAAAGTAAGAAAAATGATTAAAAGGTTTTGAATCACTTATATTAATTAAATTAGTGTTGAGCATTTGATGTATTCATAAATTAACTTTGAGCACCATCTATCCGGTCAAATGATGAACTAATGTCATCTACAGATTTTCGCCTGCTCACACTAATAGTAAGATGTTTTAATCTTTTATTATAGATAATATGTAAATAGAAAAATGAAATAAGGTACGAAGATAGAAAAGATAAGAAAAATGAGAAAAAATAAAAAGAAAATGCTAGAAACCCAAAAAAAGACGGTCCCCGTGGTTATTAATATGATACGACCAACATGAATATATCTTCCCCTCGTTTATTAATATCAA
The DNA here is from genome assembly GCA_949673415.1 of Euphorbia schlechtendalii. NCBI lineage: Eukaryota > Viridiplantae > Streptophyta > Magnoliopsida > Malpighiales > Euphorbiaceae > Euphorbia > Euphorbia schlechtendalii. The sequence continues at coordinate 1,905 of CATIWQ010004228.1, forward strand.
TATGTTAATTACAAACCGTACAAATCCCGAAACTATACGAGGCTCCTTAATATATAGGGATTCTAAACAATAGTTTCATTCACTCTTGTTAATGGACGGTCTTGCATACACCTTACTCAGTTCAGAATATACTCAGTATACAATTTACTCGGCCTTTGAACAAAGGCAAAACATTGTCCAACATGAACATCTACAATTTTTTGTCTAGCATCATCGAATTAACTATTTTGAGTGCCCATAGCTCCAACATGTATCATGGTTGAGTCAACGTAGATTATATGTATATACATATATATAGTACATTGTTTCTTTGATTATTAGTTTTTCTCTTGTTTTAGTCATCAACGCCAATAAGCATGAAGTTTCCTCATATCTCCGAAATCGAAAAGTAATCAATTAAAATGAAAAACTAATCCATACCTAGTATATAATTTCCAAGTTTTCAAGCTTCAGTTCAATCTATAGAGCCCAAGAAGTCAAAACTTAAGACATTGATTCAGTGTTACTTGGAAATCAATTTTATAAAATATTACACACGTAGGTACATCTTGGAAAAAAATCTGATATCCTTATTTTTGTGTTTCCTTCTATATTTTCCATTCAAAGTTTGACATGTGTTGGAAACAAAGGAAAGAGAAACCCACTAACAAGAAAGAGAAAATTAAAATGAATAAAAAAATTTTAAAAATTTACACATATCAAACTTTGAAAGAGAAACAGAAATGGGTAGAACATATTTTTGATCCGGTAAATCTGAACTTTCCTCAATGACAGCTGCAACTCTTCTGACCAAACAAAATCCCCCAATTGTTCAACTGTAACGATAACATACTTTCATCTGGCATTTGATAAACATTAAAATAACAATAAAAAAAAGATTCAATCTTTTTCTACAGCTAACCACATAATGATGCACTCTCTTCAATATTTTTTTACATAAATAGTTTTCTTTCAAAAAATTTTGGGTATGAATAATTGTAAAGAGTTGGCAGAATCTGAATCCCTACAGCTATATTTTTAAATACCACGTTGCGTCAAATTTATGTGATCAATTATATATCTACGTGCATGCCTTTTTGACCCACCATTTAATCATTCATAAAAATTCCATCTTTTTTATATACTTTATTCCAATTAGTTTTATTATCCCAATTGATCAATTTCTTTATTCTTTTGTATTATTCCACGTCCCCATTGGGAAAGAAACCCTGATCATCAGAACAGTCTAGTTCTTTATATATTATATATAGTTCTATAATGGGCATATACTCTCGACCTAACCCTATTTTATATTAAGATCATCGAATTCACCTTAATTAATTAACTTAATACCCACAGATTAAGGTATATTCCATTGAAAATTGCGATCAATCTAGATAAATTACATAATGTTAAAATATTATCTTTAGTCAATGGTAACAAAAGGGGTCCAAGCCCATATATTTGATTACTTGGAAGCCAATCTTTAGAGGTTTTGGAGTGAAAGAAACCCTAATCATGTGCACTCGTTTTCTAACAAAGAAAATCCCATATTTACGTGTCAAATTTCGAAGCCTCCATATCATATTCCTTCTTTTTCTTTATATTTGATTATGCATTCACTTACTACATTTTACAAAAAATGCTAATATAAAAATAAAAAGTAGCCTAACTTCAATAAGCTAGCAGTCGACGTGTCGTCACGTGAAAAATACACTAAAATTAAAAGTAAAAGAAAAAGCACTTTGTTGTGCACACCTTTTTCTTAATTTTGTTTGTTATGGGTTTGGTGTGACGCAAAATCGGTACTACCTATTCGAGTTCTAGAACTTCAATTCCACAAACTTACACGTGTCCTTCGAATCGGATGACTCATAACACGGTTCATGCACCAAGACCGAACAAAAGAAAGAGCTCTCTCTCTCTACAACTCAAAGAGTTTTCTCTCTCTACAACTCATGCTCTTTTTTCCCATCCCTTGGATAAGGTCGGCCGCATGATACAGACACGTGTCTTCAATCGACGGTAGCAGCATTATGCGGGTCCCTTCGAGAAAACAGTAAGACAAGGACGACCGTACTTATCTCTCTGTTTCTATCCCCTATATAACCAACCCACTTGCATTTTTAAGAGAAAGAGAAAATAAAAGGAAAATATTTATAATAAAATAAAAAAAGCAAAACGGAAATATAGAACCGATCGAACAGTGACTTGTTCTCGCTCTGTTTTTCTTCAAATGGGCGTCCAAGAAATTGACCCGCTTTCTCAATTGAGTTTACCACCTGGTTTCCGGTTTTACCCGACGGACGAAGAGCTTCTTGTGCAGTATTTGTGCCGGAAAGTTGCGGGTCATCACTTCTCTCTGCAAATTATCGGTGATATTGATCTCTACAAGTTCGACCCGTGGGTCTTACCAGGTAATTCTTCAACTATTATCAGCTCTTCATTTACCATGAGTAGCCTAATGATCTCAATTGATTAACTGGATTTTGTTCTTTTTTCCAGGTAAAGCTATTTTTGGTGAAAAAGAATGGTACTTTTTCAGTCCAAGAGATAGGAAGTATCCGAATGGGTCGCGACCGAATCGGGTTGCCGGTTCAGGGTACTGGAAGGCAACTGGAACGGATAAGGTTATAACTACGGAAGGGCGTAAAATTGGGATAAAGAAAGCTCTTGTTTTCTATGTCGGGAAAGCTCCGAAAGGCACAAAAACTAATTGGATCATGCACGAATACCGCCTTTTGGAATCGACCCGGAAACAAGGAAGCTCTAAGGTGTGTATTCATCAATTTCAAAGTAAAATTTGTAGCTTAATTTCAGTTTCTGAAATGTTTTTGTGATTTTTTTCAGCTTGATGATTGGGTTTTATGCCGGATATATAAGAAGAATTCGGGTGCCCAGAAACCCGTTTCAAGTATTTCAAGCAAAGAACATAGCAATAACGGCTCCTGTTCTTCTTCCTCTTCTCATCTCGATGATGTATTAGATTCTTTGCCCGAGTTTGATGAGCGTTTCCTTTCTATGCCTAAACCGGTTCAACCCGATGAGAAAATCAACATCAGCCAATTGGGTTCGGGTAATTTCGATTGGGCGAGTCTTGCCAGGTTGAACTCGGTATCTGAACTGGGTCAAATACAGCCTCAGACTCAGGGGATGATTGGTTACCCAAGTACCGGTAATGACCTTTATGTCCCTTCATTAACTCAGCAACTCGGGAAGGTGGAAGAGGAGGTTCAAAGCGGAATTAAGAATCCCCGGGTGGATAACTCGGGGTACTTTCCACAGAACTCGAGCATGTTGACTCGGAGCTACTCGAACTCACTTGACCCATACTCATACGGGTTCAAATACTCAACCCAACCGGGTAATACATTCGGGTTCAGACAGTGAAGAGGATGGCATTATCTGTAAATATTGGCATTCTTTGAACTAACTTTTATTGGGGTTCAGCTTTCGGGTCGAAATATGGTTTGCCCTTAATTATGATTTTGGGGTCTTTGGTTAATTGAGGGATTAGTACCAGTGATTAACAAGATGTACAATTTAATCTCAGAATTAAATGAAAGATGGAAATGGGACCGCTGATTCATGAACATATGTATATATAGAAAGCAGTTATTGATTAGAAATTATGTTTCACTGTTTATCGTAGTTGATTTTTGATAGATTGAAGTAGAAAATATTGGGATAGTTTTGCATTTCAACAGCCTAATTGATGGGGCCATTAACTGAAGTTATGCCTAACCCCATATTTGCATGTGCTTAAAAAGCTAAAAATTGATTTTTTTTTTTTTTTTCTTCATAATACTAATAATGATTCATTGTCTTTAAATTATAACCATCAATACTAGTTTGCTATGATTTTTCTTGAGGAGAGAACAATGTTTGAATAATTGAACAGTAATTAGAAATTTTCCAGAACAAATTTCTTGTTAACTCACAAAATGGACAGTAAAATCGCGATCAATAATTTTTTTTCATATGAAAAGAAAACGAATATCAGTATATACGCATTAAACACAAATTAATTGTTTAAATTTTGGAAAGTATTTTTATTTTTCTTTGGTATTTTCTCCTGCTGTCAATTTAAATATTTACAACTCCCTCATTTTAAAAAAAGATCTCTCATGTGTGTTACACAACTCACTTCGATCTACTAAACCACTCCTTACAAATGACGCTTCATTCATGCTAAAAATGTAGTGAAGTCAACCAGATGATAACATGACACGTGGTACTAACATTTTTCTTCTTCATTAATTTACTTTTTTCTCAAAATCAAACCATCAAAAAAATTTCATCAATCATACATGATTTTTAAATTTACCACCTTTTGTTTTAGTTTTTTTGGGTAAAAAGAAAGGGAAATGAAAATGTTACTGGAAATTCATGAATTTTTTATGGAAAAATTTATGATTTTTCCGAAAAAAGAAACGCAACCACTAGAACCAGTTTTTATTTGGTGGTGAATCGCAAACAAGATTTGCTTCTCTAAATTCTTTGATGGCACAATGACAAACCTGTATCTAAATTTCAGTGGATGATTTGTTATAGAATCTCCATTCTTGTAGAACAAAAGAAGAAAAAAGAAAGAAAAATTTTAGAGAAAATTAGTCGAAGGAAGAAGAAGGAAAAATTGATCGACACTCGTTCGTGCCTTTATTTAACCCATGTCATGCCAGCTGTCACATATATCATTTCCAAAAATCAAAGGTAGTTAGGAGAGTAAAAAATCGATTCAGTTGGAAAACCGGACCAAAAAGGGGGGAAATAAAAATAGACAACTGAACCAAATTATTTTGGTTCAGTCCTCATTTGGTTCAATTTCGGTTCGGTTCGATTTTAAACAGAAATTTTTCTTTATTTAAATTTGATTTTTTTTCATATATTAATTTTTTAATATGAAGTGACTAAAAATTAATATAAATAAGTTTTAATGTTTGCAATTCGTTGTTTATTTGAAAGAAAACTTAATTTTTATGTGTTAAATGTAAACGAAATATGAAAACAATTAATAAATTAATATAAAATTTATTTTTTTCGGATTATAAAAATCGAAACCAAAAAGTTAAAGTGTATGAACCTGAAATCTAACCGATTATAAACGATTCGATTCAATATTATTTGGTTTTCGTTTTTTTCTCATCCCTAGAAGTTGTAGGTAGAACTGACAAAGGTAGAAGAGCAAATGATACATTTGATATTTTTCTTATTTCAATAAGATTGAGAAGCATTTCTTTAAATAGAGTTGCTCCTTCGTGTTCTTTTTAGGGCTTTTTAGGCGAATACGAAATATGATCATCGTTGGATCACGTCAACAATACCATGAAATATAACTCATTTTAGAAGTTTTTGATTGTATGTAATTTTTTAAACAACAATCTTGCAAAGACTTGTTTGAAATTCGTTTTCCTAGGTTTATTATCCAGGAGAGCTCCATTTTCAAGCTTTCATATGATATTAGATTTTGGTATGAAAAAATCAATAGTAGACATATTCTAATTAATTAGTATTAAAAGTTAAAAATCTTTTATCGAACGACAAAGATATGTTGTTCCATGCATAGTTTGCTAGTGAAGTCATAATAGCAACTAAGAAATCAATTCCAAACATGCCATAGATAGTGGAGAGCAATGCTTGCTTCGATTAAAAAACGATTCGGACTGAAACAAGTATAGATTAAGAATTGAATTCGATTCGGTTTCGATTGATTGTAATTAAATTTCTCAAATCTATAATATACAAAATAATTTATAATCTATTTTTACATTTTAAGGTTATACGAGAGAGGTTCAAGGTATGATATAATTTTGATGATACTCAAGATTTCAAAAGTTAAAATTTATAATGAAACAACATTTACAAATTTAGAGACATAATAGACATTTTAATTTATTAAACATACATGTTAAATTTCTCGTTGAAAACGATATAATAAATTAGGAAAACTTTTTTTATAATAAACCAAAAGCAAACTTTTATCTAACAACTTCAACTATAAAAGTGGACATACTTTGATTTGAGGTTTGACATAAAAATTAACAAGGAAAAATAAATTGGTTGACGAAAGAGTAAAATGGATGATAGAAATAACTTAACGCTTAAATTTAATGCTCCACTTGATGTGAAATATAAAATATCGGGCATCATAAAAATAAAGAAACAAATATCAGGCTTAGTAAATTTCATATTCCAAACTAATAGATGTTGTATTAGTCCGTTAATTCAAAAAGACATAAAATACAAAACTTAAGAATCAAAACATTACTTGGCTTTTTTATTAAATCTCTTAAACAAACAAACGTTTGGAGGATTTGCAATAATCGAAGTAATTTCACTAGTATATACTATAAGCTGTATTCATTACCCCATCTATTCCTTTTTGTTAGTCTTGCTAGGATTACCACAAAATCCAATATTGCACTGTTAAAATAACTATTTTATCATTTACATCTTTACAGTAAACGTTTTTTTTTATATAAATTATCTACTTACTATTTCATTGATTGATTATTTATCTCTTAAATAATACAATAATAAATTAGAAAAAAAATGGTAAACATACATTTATAATCTAAAATGACAAATAAATGGGAACAAATGTAAAAGTTAAAAAGACAGGGTTAAACTTCAAAAACATGATATGTGATTTAACTATTTTGCAAAAATGTCATTGTTGAATTTTTTTTTTTCAAAAGATAGCAAAAACATTATTATCAATTTGAAATTACATTATAAGTGGTATTCTTGTATATTTTAAACTGAAACTTTGCAGCATAGTCAACAATAATACAATACACCTTACTGATAAATTTTGGATTTTTTGAAAAGTACAAATATTTTTTTCAATCAAGACGTGATTGTAACTTTATAAAAATCATAATGAAATGAATAATTTTTGAAAATGACTCAAAATTTGATGAATAATTCTTAAACAGTATGACTACATTATAGAATTGTGAAATTTATCGAGATACCTTTATGCTCATTACTATATAATGAAAACATACTAATTTTTCCTTAATTTGCAAATTTTCAAAACCACCGCATTCTTTTACAAAGAAAAATTCCACAAGAATCTGTTTCACAAGGTATGTTTTTTAAGTTTATCTAAAAGACTAATAAAAGGGAATGGAGGGAGTGATAGGAGTTATATTGAACGTGTAAATGTAATTAATAGTTTGGATTTGTTTTGTAATTATCATAAGAGTTCATGTAAATATCTCTAATTATAAATATAAGTTCAACTCTCATACAGAATTTTGAGATGTTACTCAAACCCTAAACGTAAAGTTTTCATGGTATCAAGAGTCACGTAAGGTCTTACAACCGCCCAACTCTTTTTCCAACCAGAATCACCGATTTTCTTTTTCGACCCACCATTGCAGATTTTTTTTCCAGCCATTGCTATCATTATGTCAACCACCAATTCAGCCTCCTCCCCCACTCTTTCGGCCAATATCACTGCCGATTCAATCCCAGATTCTGCACATACTACCCCTTTAATAACGCACCAATTACCATTAAAGCTAGACTCGTTAAACTATGTTCTCTAGAAGAAATTAATAACACTAATGCTGGCCGGATGTGATCTCGTAAAAAATGTAGATTGTACAACCCATATACCTATTAAAATTTGGGCAGATAATGATAGGAAGCAACAGGATCAACAATTATTGAGTTAGGTTTTGAATTCTATTTCACCATCAATCTTACTAGAAAACTCAGCAAGACAAGCTTCGGTGAAACTCGAAAACACCTATGCTTTTAGGTCCACAAGTTCGCAATCTGAAGCAACAACTCACTCACTAAAGAAAGGTACATAATCAATTTTAACATATATGCAACGTGCAAAGCTTATTACAGACAATTTAATTTCGTTACAATACTCTATTTCAAATGAAGATTTGGTTGATGAAGTTTTAGAAGAAAGAAATGGAGTAAAGAGTCCATATCATGATTTTTATCATTCGTTACAGGTTTGTGTAGGGACCCAGTAGGGTGATAAGTAGATCAGGGTGGTGAATGACTCTTTTTCAAGTTCTTTTCACAGCTCAGAGGTTAAGCAGAATTTACCTTTGAAACTTCTTCTTCTGAGTAATCAACTACTTTGTAATTTTCACCCAAATACCCTTTTTTATTCAAGATATGTTTTGTAGAGTTGATTAACTTTAAGTGAGAAATAAGATGAATGCAATGACAGTTAATACAAGAGAGTTTTTTTTTTAAAACCCCCTAGGGAGATGATGTGTCTCCATAAAAGAGAAAAGGTTGGAGCAGGTTAAAATTTCGGAGCGTATATTCCAACTAGGTTGATGCATACGCTTGTCTACAAAACATCTAATCCTCTTTTATAAATAAAGTGGAGAAACTCAAGATGAGTGCCTCAAAAGTTACAAGAGTAAAAGACTCGGGTTTACAAATAGATCGGACTCCGAGTCACAGACAAAACGTTTCTTACATTTAAAATGAAACTAACAGAGATGTAAACAAAAACTAATATGGTCGATCGACGCTTGACTTCCCTCAAAGATAAATTTATTCCTCGATGTCCAAAGCGACCAAGCGATTGCAAGCCATAACGACATACCAAATTCTCTAGCCCGTCCAGTTTTGAAAAAGCCCTGCCACATTCACATGAATGCCACACAGTTGTCCAGAATAGGGTTGCACAACCCGAGCCATCTCAAGGCCGAAAGCCACACTCCACAACTCCTGTTACATGCAATTAGCACATGATCGATTGATTCGTTGCTGTTACAAAATGGGCAGCAGTCATCCAGCCCACATCCTCGCTGATATAGCATCCGTTTGGTCGGCAAACGCCAGTGGACAATCAACCAACCAAAAAAACGAACCTTCGGTGTAATGCAACTACTCCAAATGACCAAATAATCGAACTCCGGTTGCGGCCAATTCGAGGATTGATAGATGCCAGAGCAGAAGCTTGCAGCCGAGTATACCTTGTGCTTCCCGAGCTCCCACAAAAATCAGTCCTCATTCGGTTCAAAAGAAAGGCCAATGCGGGGCACACCAAACAAATCTGGGCAAGATAAAATAATCCAAGAACATAATTCCAAGCATCTATTTTGCATATTTAAACGTAAATTTCTTTTCTAAAAAGGATGGCTAAATCTGCCATTGCCGAACACGGCTAAATAGCCCTCTCTCAAACTCTAAGCTTTTCGATTGCATAAGGAGAAAAGATCCGGGAATAGTTCTATAAGGCTGCTATTTGATGTCCAATTATCAAACAAACCATTCCCAAGTCTCACTCGGTAATTTGAAGTGAAAAGGTCCCAATAAATACGATTGCCATGACAGCAGCATACAACACCAGCCCAAATTGGTGAAATACCCAAAATTTTCGATTTAATAACGTCATTCCTGCAATTAAAACCATATCGATTCACACAATAATGAAACCACAAAGAATTATGGTCTCCCAATCGCAATTTCCACAACCATTTCAACAACATACTACAATTAATCAATCGGAAGTCACGAATATACAAACCTCCAAGTGAATACGGCAAATTGATAGTGCTCCAGCTGATTTTGCAAATGCCGCCTCTATTACCATCACCTCTCCAATAAAGGAAATTCCTCATTAGCTTGGTCAAAGTATCTTCTACCGAGGTTGGTAGCTTGTAGATAGATAATAAGTATACCAGAATGGAAGATAAAATTGATTTGATAAGAACAACTCTACTGGCGTAGGATAGGCAATTCCCTTTCTAATTAGCGAGATTGCCTTTGAATTTGGCAATTAGTGGATCCCAAGCGGTACACAATAGACGTTTAAAGGATAGTGGAGATCCAAGATATTTTATCGGAAACTTTTCAACACGACAACCAATCTGCGAGGCAGTGTAGTAGGATGTCATTATCCACATAAATACCCTATGGGGAGCTCTTATGGAAGTTAATGGTAAGTCCCGATATCAATTCAAAGCACCTCAGAATTCGAACAAACACTGATATGACCGACTTGTCAGCTGGAAAGAAGCAAATGGTGTTGTCTGCGAACTGTAATATCGAAATATCTGGTAAGGAATCATCCAATTGGAATCCCAGTAGAAGCCCCTCATGGATGCTGGCATCAATGATCTGTTTCAATCCTTCCACTGCCAAAACAAAGATAAAAGGTAATAACGGATCGCCCTGTTTCAGCCCCCTATGTAGTTGAATTGGATCGCTAGGAGTCCCATTTACAAGAATCGAAGTTGTAGAATTCTTACGGCAATTTGCTAACCAGGAAATCCACTTCTTAGCAAAACCCATAGCCAACATGACCGCATCAAGATAGACCCAAGATACACTATCAAATGCCTTGTGAAAGTCGAGTTTCAGAACAAGATAAGATTTACGTTGTCAGTGGACCATGCTAATCACCTCGGATGCAAGAAAAGAGCACTCATGAATACTTCTTCCTCTAATAAAGGCAAACTGATTATTTGAGATCAGAGTAGGTAAGATCGGTTGAAGACGTATGGAGAGCACTTTGGCTAAGATTTTGTAAACTCCATGAATTAATGCAATTGGCCGAAAGTTATCCATCCTTGATAAACTAGGAACTTTCGGAATAAGCACAATGAATGAATACTTGAAAGAATTCGGCAAATGACAAGATGAGTGAAAATCATGAAAAACACCCATGATTTCATCTTTGAGTTTGTTCCAAAACTTTCGATAGAATAAAAAGTTGTATCCATCCGGTCCCGGTGCCTTATTCTCCATGCAAGAACGTATTGGTGACCACACCTCATCCTCCTGAAATGGCTCTATCAAGGCTGTGTTGGACGCTCGGAACTGTAGAAAATTGAAGCTTACGTAACGAAAAAGGAATCACCCTTGGGGACACAAAAAGGTTGGAATAAATTGATCTAACGGCTTCCGTGATGGTAGGTAAGTCAAATTCAAGACGGTCGTTAATTTCCAACTGAGAAATCCTATTATTTCTGGAACGAGCCGAGGCAACGCGATGAAAAAAGGAAGTATTCTGGTCGCCTAATAGTGTCCATCTCACCCGAGACTGTTGGTGTTTGACGCTTTCGAGGTTGCATCTCTGTAACAATAATGCAAATCACAATCTATCTAATTCCTCATGCTCAGACATTGATAGAGGCCGTGATGTCTCGCTAGATGTAAGGATAAGAACTTTAGATTCAAGTTCCCTAATTCTCGCATCCAAATTTCCAAAGTTCGATGCGTGCCATGATCTAATGTAGTTGCTCAATTTGACTAGCTTGAAGGAGAGGTCATGGTTACTGTGAGAAGACCGAATGGTCACCCATTTTGATTGAACATAACCAAAAAAATCAGGATGATCCCACCAACAATTTACCGATCTGAATAGCTTCGGGAATGTGCTAGCTGAGACGTGAGAGAGGAAGAGAATCGGTAAGTGATATGATAAAGCTAAGTCCAATGTAGAAATCGTCAAGTCAGGCCAAATATCTGAAATACCGCTGGAGACCAACACTCTGTCAATTCACGAGTAGGATTGGGAATTTGCCCACGTGTAATCGTGACTATGTAGGGGAAGATCATTAAGTTCGCAGTTGTTCACAAAATCACTAAAACAGTCAACTGATTGAAACCAATGGCCTCTCCGAAGCATATAAAACCTCATTAAAATCCCTGCAAACTACTACGTGCGTATACAGACTGATAAGGGGCACCAGGTCAAGCCAGAGTTGATTCCTTTCCAAAGCTAAAATCGATCCGTATACCGTTACGATACAGATGTCCAAACTCGAATTAAACAAATAAAAAATGGACCATCTCATACCCGAAGAGACAAGAGCAACATCAGCCAAGACCGAATTCTAAGAGAAAATAATTCCACCAGATAAACCTTGGGATGGTAAACAGTGAAAGGAAAAATCATTATGACCCCAGAATTTCCTTATAGTTGCATCGCCTATGGCTTCGGCTTTTGTTTCCAATAAAATCCAGAAATATATGTTGAATTTGCGAACGCAAGAGCGAAAAAACGATTGCTTGGCCCTATTTTGCAATCCACCCCGACAATTCCAACTAATAAAAGACAATGACATAATAAAATGTGGGAAAAAAACCTTGGATTAGAGATGATTCCTAAGAGTTGGGGTTGCTGTCCAATTCCCTCAAAATAACCTCCTTATTACGGTCCCGAAATAGCCCAAGTTTGCTTCCAATCTCGAAAGTTAACAAATTGTCATTCTTTGTCATCACATTCGGAGTAGCTCGGAGAAGTATTCTGTTCCCGTTAGGGATGTCTGGGCCGGAGGAGCTTGTGAAGCTATTTGAAGTGGCTGAAATTACGAGAATTGGCTCAGATTGAGATTCCCTGGATCGTGATTCGTTGCTAGATTGTGGGAGCCCATTCTCGGCCTGACCGCTAAGTGGGGATTTTGAAATGTTTAGAATTGATTTTGAAACGTGAGAAACGCTCTTGGGTGGTTCAACAGAAGCCAAATTCACAGGTTCCAAAGTTATTGATGTTCCATCAGATGTAGTGCACTGTTCGCGAGTCTGGTTGAGGTAGCAAGCCACAGCCTGCCTAAAGGATGCATAAACCGAAACAATTATGTCTCCCACCCTCAAATTAATTACTCGATCCTTCATACCAATTGGAGCCGAGACAAGGCATGAGACAACATCTAAATGCTCTGGGTGATCGAAATCAAAGTTAATGGAAAATAATTTCTCGCATAACTTTAATAACTGACGTAACAATGGTTCAGAAATAATTACCGGAGGTACACCCAAGAAGTCAACATAAAGAAGGCAATCTTCCGGGAAAAAATCTATCGGAAAGCGAGCAACATCAAACAATATATCTTGTAGTGCCAAGTGGTCTGAATCAAGAAAACCAGTTAACGCATCCTCTGAGAAAAAACATATAGCCACTTGATTACCTCCCACTGATGCTATAAAATCCACTGCAAAATCCTTATTTCTCACCAAACGAAACAGGTCAGGAATGATGCCGATATTCCTAAACTTTACAAGAGCAGCCCTAGATAACCATGGAGCGGCATGTGTATCAATAATCTTTTCTTCCGAGAGAGAGATAGGGCTGTTAACAACGGATGCATATGAGCGATGATCGTGAGAGGAATCATGAAAAACTCTCCGCTATTTCAAAGCTACTGCAGGCGTTGGTTCGCAGGTTGCGACGAGAAAAACGCGCCTTAAAAGCATGCAACCTGACATTGCTGATAATGACAGAATTAAACCGGTACAAAACTTCATGCAAAGGAAGCCATCCATCAGCCGTAAAGAAACTGAAGTTAAGGTTCTTAATGTTTCTTTTCCTTGCAGTATAAACAGTCCCCTTAATCCCATACTTCAAGAAAATTGATTGCAAAGCTTTGTGATTATGAGAATTCGGGTAATTCTCAAAGTAAACCTTGTTTTCTCGTGTAAGGTGGTGGCTGGATGGCTGGAGATGGTTGTTGGCTGGTCGACGGTGAGGGTGGGGCAGGTGGCTGGGGTGTTCCAGTGGTGAGGGCTGAAGGCGGTGGCTGCTTGAGGTGGAGTAGTTAGGGTTGCGGGCAGGGTAGGGTTCGGCCATTCTGTTCCACATTTGTGTCTGATGATAACTCTCTTTATGCATCTAGAAATAGATTTTCAAAAAGATGAGAGAATCTCCCAATTTACCAACTAAGCTAATTCCAATTTGCTCAATTTCACTCAGCTCAATTCAATAAAAAAAGGTGAGAATTTGAAAAAGAAGGGAAAGCAAGCAGATCCAGTTTCAGTCAAAAGGAAATGCAGATCTATTACTCTATTAACCAAACAGTACTTAAACGAAACTAACCATTGGTGGAGCATATTTTTTAGATCGAATAGCATGATGCCTGCACCGATGCCGGTGCAGGAGAGTATTTTTGCGGTGGCCCCATGGATATGAAATTTTCTGGATCTTTTTCTTTTATCTTCCTCTAGCAACAATAATTGAAGGAGAGTTGTTGCCCATGAGGAGTCATCGGCTTATGTGGAGGCTTTTGAAGGAGTAGAATAGGATCCTCCGCCGAAAGGATTGTCGGGAATATGTGTGGGGTTGCCGGAGCCTGTGGGAGGAGGGTAGCAGGGATGGTCCGACGACACTAACAAATGACCAAATCCGAATCAAACCCAAGATCAGAAACAGATGTAAGAAAAGTGAATCGGAGAAAAAAGAAAGAAGAAGAGAATGATTTTTGGGCAGAAGTGGAATCTCATAGGTGGCCAATGAAGAATCAGATGCTTTTAGTGCTTAGATCACATTCAGATCTGATAGATTTCCTTATAATGGCAACAGTTTGGTACTGGAAATCAAAGAGAGGTAGTATTTTGAGGCAGCCTTTATCACACCGAACAGCCTCTGTTTATCAGAGCTTAGTTCTTTGGCAAAATCGACCAAAGCGGCCTTGACGGTTTCGGAGAGTAAAGCTACAGATGCTTCCACCAGAAATTGTGGACAGATCCTTCATAAGGCCTCATTAATACAAGAAAGTTTTTGATTCAGCTTCTTCCTAATCAATCATTGGAGGCTCTGTCTAAGATTTAATCTATTATAGATTCTTCTTTTCGTGAAGAAACAAATCACTTGTGAGCACGAGATTTTGTATCAGCTCGCATATTCGATGATAACGGCTTTTCGGGATTTTATCCTTGAATCATACAAGTTTCGACTATCCAAATGATCTTCAAATGGGAGCTTTCCTCGTAAAAAAATAAATATTTCAGATTCTAAATAAATATTTAGGATCGTAAAAAAATATTTAAAAGTTTTATGTGAAAATTTAAAAGTTTAAAATATTTTTAAATATATATATATA
>CATIWQ010004234.1:0-24345 GCA_949673415.1 Euphorbia schlechtendalii
TACTTTATTATATGTCTTAATAATTTAACTATTAGATTTTACTATATTTTAATTATATGCGATAATTGATCAATAAGGAAAATTCAGAAACACATGTCAAGGTGCCAAATTGAATTGAACATCCCTTTCAAGCTTCTCTCCTTTTGCTTTCTCTTTCCCTTTTCCTTTGTCTCATCTTCTCCACGAACCCAAAAAAAGAGAGTATAATAATATTTAATACACAAAAATACGCGATTACAATTTGTTGCGGCATACGCCACTCTGCTTTGCTTCCTCAGAGTTCAAAACTTTAGGGTTTCTTTTTTCTTTCTCTACCAATACTGTAGATTTGAACTCTGCCCATTCTCTGTTTCATCGTTTAAGGTACAATCTTTTGTCTTACCCAATTTTGAATTTGTTTGAATTTTCGAATTTCTTTTGATTGGGTGTTCGATTTGATGCATGGGTATCTACCAGTTGATACGGTTTTTTTATTGTGTTTTGTTTGTTCAAAGGATTTGCGGATTTAGGTCGGTTTTCTCATCATGTGTACGATTTGCGATTTGAAATGTTTGGGGTTATTATGACGTTTCGCTCTTTAGGAAATTTTAGGGTAATTATGATTTCCAGATTCTTGGTCCCTTCATACTTAGATGGTATATTGACGATGTAACTTGTCCAACCACTGTTATACTTTTACGCTCCAAGATTTTTCCTGTCTTTGTGAAATTTTAATATCAACATGAATTGCTGTCCTTATTTTATCGAGATTTTCTCATTTCTTCATGAGCATCTGCATTATCTTGATATATCATCCATTTGATTTTGATCCTGATAAGCATCTTTCTCTTGCCCGTGTCTCAAAATTGCTCCAGTCTGATCATAATTGATCGAGCGAAATTTAAATAGATAGAACCGGGATGTTTGTTCCAGAAAGTATTGGACGTGATTGAACGCAGGCCGTTTTTATTGTGGAGGATATCTAACTAGACAAGGAGTGCCCTTTTATTTGCGGGGCTGAAAGAAAATTGGTAAGACGGGTGGTCTTTGTTGTGTGGCCGCTGGGCCACATGGAGCAAAGCCCGCAGCCAATTGCGGTGAGCCCCACTGGCGGACCAACTCCAGTTTCTCACCACCAGCAAGGAGGTGGGATTGCAGGTTACACTCCGATGGTGGAGTTCATGCTTCATCTCTCTCCTCAAACAGCCGAAGTTGGGTTGGCAGTGAACCATTAACCAATCATCATCATCACCATTCGGTTTCAGATGGGGTGCTCTCTTATTCTGATAGCCTGCCGGATAGTAATGCTCATATGGAGCAAAAGTTTAGTTTTGGTGATGTTGCTACCTCTAATGTGGGAGGTAAGCTCGTTTCAAAAAATTTGATCTTTCCTTGTTTATGTTTGTAGTTAGAATTTATACTATCAAGATGTATGATATAGTTTTTCTTTTAAATATTTGGGTGTTGTAAATTTGTTAACTCTTCTAGGTACATAGAGAAGCTAGGGGAACAGAAACTCTTGGACACTAAAGTTTCCATGTTTATGTTTCGGAAACCTAAAATCACGCTATAGAGCATTTACGCGCTATCTTCATAAGTTTTTCAAGAAATTAAACGTTTTCACTACATTAGCCTGAAAGAATTTAAGTTTTGGCTTTAGTTTGAACTTTTATTCATTATTGAAGAAAGACTATGTGATGGTACCAGTAGGAACTAAGGCAAACATGCTATATGAATGATGATGTGAGCTTTGAAAATCGAAACTAGTTCTCGAGAGCAATGTAGCAAAATTAAGGTATCGAATAAGGAAGAAGCAATAGTGTAGAATATGAATGCCATTGAAATCTTAGGTGAGGCTCTGTACAATGAGAAATGAATAAGACGAGACGAGAACTTAACTTATTGGCCAAAGAATTGGATGAGTTCAAGAATTCTTGGGTGCATTTGACAAAATAACCACATCATATCTTGGGATCCACCAAATAACAGATTTTTTTTTTCTTTTTATGGTAGCTGCTTTTCGTAATTGTTCTTGGTACCACTTCTTTCGGAGATAAATTATCATATTTGCCCTTCTAATAGTAATAGGTAATAACTTATTAGTTATAACCTGTTACTTTTCAATTGTCGTTTCATATTGCAACTTGGAACATTTTATTGGATGACATTGTATATTGCAAATAATCATCCTGTTTTTTTGATGCGGTATCATTGTTTTCGAGTTAGCTATCTTAACAGTGTATATTGGGAAAATAGACTGTTGCTATTGCCGCATGAAATGTTGTAATTCTCTCTATGAAGTCGTTTCTCTGATCATAGAATGTCCTTGATTGATGCCTTATGATATATTTTGCAGTATATTTTTGCTGATTCTAATAAAATTCTGCAGTTTTATACTAATAAAGTTCCTTTTACTGAATTTCTTATTCTGCGGAAATACGTCATTAACTTTCTCTCAAAATAACAGGGTCAAGATCCCGTCCCTCTTGGTATGCTTGCTCTACCGAGGTGAATTTTCTGTCTTATTAATTTATCTATGTTGCACTTTCTAAGATTTTCTCGACTAACTATCTTTCCGTTCCTGTGATTCATATTATAGAGGCAAATCACTCATAGCACAACTACTACTATAGCATCCCCTAGTTTCGGGTCCCCATCTCCACTCTCCGAAAGCAAAAGGCCATTTGCTTTCTCATCCCGCAACTTTTACACGTCAAAAGCCGTCTACCCTCTAGTATTCCGAAATCCCGTTTCAGACTGCGAACCACCCTTCAACGATTCCGATATAAACAGCATCGGTATGCCCACGCCTCGTAATTATCTAGCATCACCTAATCACTGGCCCGATAATAGTAGTAGTCCAAGCATTGAGTATAAGTTCCAAAAGTCAGAGACATCGCCCGACCCCAGCTTGAGCAGCTACGATTCGGGACTCGATGTCGAAAGGCTCGACATAGCGGACGTGGACCACAAGTGTGGAGTGTGTGGGAGGCTTATGTGGCAGAAGTCTCCCTGGAGTTGTCGTAGAATAATGAGGGGTTTGGAAATGCCTGTTGCGGGGGTTTTACCGTGTAGTCACGTGTTCCATGCTGAATGCATTGAGCAAGTGACGCCGAGAGTGCAGATCAGGGACCCGCCTTGCCCTTTGTGCTTGAAAACCATCGGAGAGATCGATGATGATGAGTCGTCCACGTCAGCGGCGTCTGAGCCGTTGAAGGTGGCATTGAGGGGGAGCAGAGGATTGACGATATCTGAAGATCAGAGTAACGGTGAAAACTCGGCTCGCATCAGCGGATCGTCGTTGTTTGTGAACCGCATCAAAATGCATTTGAGTTTTAGCGGTAAGGTGAGGAGATCGAGATCGGGTTCGAGCCTGGTACCTGGGCAACACTACACTAAAATGTGAGTTGCAGTGGAGTCTCTCATATGTAATCTTGTTGCAGCTAGGTTTTGTAGATTTTAATGTTAGTTTTAAGTGCAAACTGTCATATAACACTGTTTTGAAATATTTTGTGTATATATATGTTTTGATAGAATACATAAGCTATGAACTTTGGGCTTCTTACCGATGGTCTGTTTGGTATTTCTGTCAAAACTCCTGTTATGAAAAGTTCCATTTTATAAATGTTTAAGAAAGTAACATATATTAGCATTTAACAAAAGATTTTGACTTTCAATACTAAACTAAATTAAAAACAGTTTGCTACTAATTTCCTGAACTTTTCGAGATATGGAAAAGGTTGTAAAATGGAACTTTAAAAAAAAATCTGGTAAAGCAATACCCTGGCCATGATAAGCTATAATAAGTTTTATCGAGCCTTGTCTTTCGAAAATTTATCTGGTTTGGTAGATTCTGGTCAATTTTTGTTTTTTTTACCTATAAACTATTGCATCCTCAGTTTGTGTTAATTCCCTTACTATATTGCATCCTCAGTTTGTGTTAATTCCCTCAATATTTTCTTAGTCCTCATGAACAAGATCATTGTCTGTACTCAACAATGTGATGATTGATCTACTATTAGTAGAGAAGCTAATCCTAGGGTAATCACTAGCAGTATGCCAATTAGAAAGGTGAAAGAAGCATATCAAAACCTTTTGACTTTTCTAACCAATATTCAGTCATAGATATTGTTAATTTGCTAGTTTAATTTTTCTTTCAACAACTAGATGATGATCTAATTTGCAATGTTTACTAAGGAGATGGCACTTATCCGTTTTCATGTTCTTTTGAGTAAAACTCTGACATGATAATTTCATTCAGTTCATGTAACTTTTCTTAATGATGTGAAATTGAAATTTTGGTATTATTAAATATGAAACGATGCGGCACAAAATGGTACACTGTATTAAAGGTGCCAGTTCAAGTATTACATATTGGTGCAGTATCGCATCATATGCTTTTAACATTCAATTATAGTTAATTCCTGCAATAAAAATTATACATTTTGATGCAGAATCACACCTTACCGCTAGGACTTGCCTTTTGAGGCGATATTTGCTTTTAGATAAGAAAAGAAGGCTACAATAAGGAACGTCGTTTAATTGAGAACAAAGGGGGCAAGCTCATACAAAAATTTAGATTGATAACAGGTGTAAAGAATATAAGTGTATAATAGTTCAATAAATACAGAATTAACTAGGGTCTTCGGATTTTCAGTTGCTATGGCAGAAAAAGCCTAAGAACTCTGGCCTGGCTTGAGAGAAATACGACTCGGATGCACAGATCGAATCCTTGAACACGAAACAGCGTCAGAGGCAGATTTGCTTCGCCAACCTGCAAATGCATAAAGTCAACCATCAAATTGAAGAAATCTTCAATCAAAACAAACAAACAATGCATAAAATTTAATTGGGATAGCCCGCAGAGCCATCACTGCCCCCATGGAAGGGCTCTGACAGCGGGCAGTCTTCATCGCAGGATCGGAACTCAAATCGGACTCAAACAGATCTCATCCTCTCCCTAACAGCCGCCGGCAACCATAATGGAAGGGTGGCTTAAGAAGGAGTTTGGAGAGAGTTGTTGAGATGAAAGAGAGAACCTCTCCAAGCTCAGATAAGATCAAGTATGATTTGGGGGTTTAGGGTTTTTCCCTTTTATATCGCCTCATCCCTGCCTCAAATGCCCTCACCTCTCTTCATATATTACCATTGTTTAATGCAATCTCCTTCTAAAGATTTTTACAATAATTAGTGGTTTTGAAAACCGGCCTTTTCCAAAATTAATATTGATATCAAAAAAATTTTACGATAATTAATTCAATTCTAAACTTTTATATAATTTTTTATTTGTGTTCTGTGTTTTTTGTTAAGTAATTTTTTAATGTTTTTGTTGCGTAATAGGTAAAGTTATAATTTTGATCAATGTTCATCATCCATTAAATTTTAATGGTTGAGATTTGATCCTTAATCATTTGTTGAGTCCAACAATGAACAATTGAGATTGACGTAAAATTGCATCTTTACTCGTTCTCAAATTTAGAGAATTCGAATTATTTAGTTAGGATTTAGATTCTTTAAATTTGAAAATTCTCTTTTACTATTACCTATGTAAAAAGTAATTAATTTTATTAGATCAAGTTTTCTTGTTTCGTGATTGTTATCTAGCCAAAATGCTAACTAATCTCGAAGTGGTATACAAAAGCTCATTCATTTAAGGGTGACCTACTTTATACAGCTCTTCATAAGTCTGAGTTGAAATTAAAAATTTGAGTCCATTATCCAACTCAACCAATTAGCATACCTGATACTATAAATGTTATTATAATTCACAAGTCCAAAAAAAAGTTCGTGTAGATAATTGAATAACCTTGGATGACAATAACTTAAAGTAATATTTAGATAGATGGCATTTATTGAATTTGGAGTTTTAATTGTAAAGTGGCATAATTTTGGCACTAGACAATCACAGTAATAAGAACATAACAGGCACTAGCTATTTGTGAAACATTGGTACAAATTAGAGGCACAAATTAAGCAAATGACCAAAATTCATAAAAACAACTTTCAGTTAAATAAAAACATAACTATATTAAAATGACTGGTCAAAAACTCATTAATCTATAAAAAGTCCAAACATTAATTGATAAGAAAAGGAGAGGACACCATCCTCATCATTTTACAACAATAATCATCAAAGCAAAAACCCAATTGAAAATCAACAAGGTTTCAATTGGTTAAGCTTGTTTGCAACAATTCCTGTAAAGACATATGCATTGAAGTTAGGTGTTCATATAAAATATCATTGGATATTTCTGTTTCTTTTTCTTTCCTTAATTTTTTGATTCATTCAAGGTTGTCTGAAAGAGAAAGAAATGGGAGATGCAATGATGAACAATTACTGGTGTCACATGTGCTGCAGGTGGATTTCCCCCGCTACGGAATCCGAGATTAAATGCCCGATCTGCGAAAGCGGCTTCGTGGAAGAAATCGGCAATGGCAACAACACAAATCCCGACCTTAGTATAACCAACAACATCGGCATTGGATCGGAAAGAGCTTTCTCTCTGTGGGCCCCGATTTTGCTCGGTCTACTCGGGGGACTAGGCTCGTCTCGCCCGAGACTCACCGACAGCAGAAGCACCAACGATGACGTGGACACAGAATTTCAATCCATATTCAGGAGAAGAAGAAACTCTGCCGCTTCACTTTTCGGCATGGTTCAGGATCTCGGTTCGGGATCAGGTTCGGGTTCAGGTTCGGAAAACAACCGCACCAGCACCAGTACCAACAACAGCCTGATTCTCGTTAGTCCTTTCAACGAAGAGCAGGCTTTGATTCTACAAGGCTCTCTGGACGTAAACCAAACGATAGCGAGTTCTTTCCGGAACTATCTAGTAGGCCAGGGATTGGACCTACTGCTGCAGCATCTAGAAAACGACCCTAGACGATACGGGACGCCGCCGGCTGAAAAGGAAGCGGTGAAAGCTCTGCCAACTGTCGCTGTCGAGGAGAACTCGGCATGTTCGGTTTGTTTGGAGGAGTTCGAGATCGGGAGTGAAGCCAAAGAGATGCCATGTAAGCATAAATTCCACGGCGCTTGCATTATCCCGTGGCTCGAGATCCATAGCTCTTGCCCTGTTTGTAGGTTCCAAATGCCGTCCGATGATTCCAAAAATCAAGGCAGATTGGAGGACAATATCGATATTGCCAGGGCAACGACCGATGATAATGCGGAAAATGTCCGGGAACAACAAATCGGGAACCAAAACGAGAACAGGCGTTGGATCTCAGCTGTTCCGTGGCCTTTCGATCATTTGTTTACTTTAGCGACGTCTCAGAACGAAACTTCTACTTCGGAATCAACGCCAACGATGCCTGTAAGCTCATCTCGTGCTGATGAAACTTGAATTAGCTCATCTCTTGTCAGTTTCTAAACGTTGGCCTAGCGTTTCATATGTCATTAAGCTTTTTCTTCTACTATTGTTTGATACTGCTATTTTATATGTATATAATGTATATTGAGATCATTGTGTTTTGCATAAATCCTCCTAACTATTTATATAAGATGTTATAAACTAGAGCATTTTCGGCATTTTGGGTTTAGACGGGGATTAATCAGACATGGACAAGCACAAGACGGATTAGTATTTCAAAATTTTAATATTTATTAATAAATTTAAATAATAAATTTAACTAACATAAAATTTTATATGATAAAATTAAAAATTCATGTTTTCGAGCTTTGACAGCAATTTTCTAAATTTTGATGATACTTTTATGAGTTTTGATGATATTTTTCGGATTAACTTCCAAAAAACTTCGCCTAGACGACCGCCTTGTTTTTTAAAACAAAGGTTATAAAGCAGTTATCACATTTACTTTAACATTAAAAAATCATTCAACTCAAACTCATGGATCAAAATTTCAGAAAATCAAATGCCTATTAGGCTAAACTATAAATTGAATAGACAAAATTCAAAATCTAGAGATAAAACTCCAAAGATCATTCAATACTCGCATTTCGAAAAATCTAGTTGACATACAAAACCTTGATGACGGAAGCCATGTCGATCTTATGAAGCGCGACAACCGAATCTCCCGCCCTGCAAAACCCCTTCATTTTTGCATATTCCAAGGCATGCTCGATCGACCCCTCGGTCGATTCGGTATGCGACGCCCTAACAGAACCTGAAGTCAAAACAGGAACAAGGCCTCGGTAAATAAGGCTGTGTCTAGCAGGAGTCGCATCGCTACAAGTCCACTCGAACAACTCATTTTTAATAGAAGGAACAACCACAGACAAAACCGGCACATGTGGTCTGTACTTAGACACAAGCCTCGCGGTGTTTCCGCCTCTCGTAAGAACCAATATGAACGCCGCTTTCACGCTGTGGGCTGTCCTAACGGCCGACGAGACTATGCTTTCTAGCGGGCTCATAAGCATCGGGGCGTTCTCCATAATTTTTTTAAAAAGGTCCCCATAATCAATGAAATCCTCGGCTTCTACGCAAATTCTAGCCATGGTTTGGACGGCAAGTTCGGGGTAGGCCCCGGCGGCCGTTTCTCCGCTGAGCATCACGCAATCTGTGCCATCGAGGACCGCGTTGGCGACATCTGTAGCCTCGGCCCGGGTAGGCCTCGGCGACTTGATCATAGACTCCAGCATTTGGGTTGCCGTCACCACGGGTTTTCCCGCTATGTTAGCTTTCTGGATCATCACTTTCTGCGCGAGGAATATCTTCTCAACGGGGATTTCCATCCCGAGATCGCCTCGCGCCACCATGAATGCATCGGAATTCGTGAGAATCTCGTCGAAATTTGCAACCCCTTCCTGATTTTCAACCTGTCAAACATGAAAAAAAGATCAATAAATTGTGAAAATAAATATTGAAATTAAGATACTTTTAGTTACAATTTGATAAATATTAAAAAAAGATCAACCCCTTTAGTTACATTTTTTCTTAAAATTAAGATGCATTTTAATAAATATTAAATAAATTTTTTTACGTGTATACATATATATATATGATAAATAAACTGTGGCATGGGCCCTATCCAGTGGCAATCCAGGCTTTTGGCCAGAGACGGCCCTAGATCAAGCTATAAAAATAAGAGTTAGCTTACCTTGGACATGAGAAGGATGCTCTTAGAGTGCTCGCCTAGAAGGCTTCGGACTTCAACAAGGTCGGAACCTTTTCGAACAAATGATAAGGCGATCATGTCGATGTTATTAGGAACTCCCCATTGTAGAATATCTTCTTTATCCTTTTCGGTTAGTGTGGGAAGATCAACCACTACTCCGGGAAGATTGACATTCTTCCGCTCACCAAGAAGTGCGGAATTTTCGCAGCAGCAATGGACCAGACCGTTTTCTATGTCACAAGCCAATACTTTAAGCGAAATCGTGCCATCTGAGCACAAAATGATACTTCCCGGTTTCACATCTTCGGCTAACTTTTTGTAGCTCATACAAATCGTTTTTTCGTCACCCTTTATGCTATAGTCTGTGGAGATGGTAATCTCTTGTCCCTGATTCAGTTGAATCGGCTTACCATCTTTTAAGAACCCGGTTCGAATCTCCGGTCCCTATAATATTCAGAAAAGGCATCATCGATCAAATTACTCAAAGATTATGTATTCAAAAGAATAATGTTAAGAGGTATAAACGTATGATTCATAATTTTTGACAATGTCACATTGGTAGGACTAATTATTTGACCAATAATACCAGATTGCAGAATAAAATTTATTCCAAATTAAAGTTTGGAATTTTTGGAATTGAACTTATTTAGTCCATCCACGAGTTAATTTATATACCTTCCTATAAAGTTCCATATTAAATTGGAAAATTATTATGAGAACTTCCATTCAAGACCATCCATATTTTTAATTCTTTCAAGGAAAAGTTAAAGAGCATAACTTACAATAAAAAAAGAAAAAAAATGGGGAGCACTTAACCTCTTTCAATAAATATATATAACATGTCTTAGGGGACGAGCAAACTCGAAAAATAAACAAATATAACCATTTAATATTTACACAATTTGACTTCGAAAGTAAGTTGGTTTTGTTAAAAAAAAACAAGCTAGACCAAATGACATATTAACTACGTAGATAGACATATTAGTTCTGTTACGTTACATGAGTATAAACTATTGTTAAATAATTGAAGTCGAATGCATAGTTGTATTACGAATTTGACCCTAATAGTTGTCACCTAAAAGTTTTCTATTAGCCTCTCAACCTCCATAAACACAACCACAAAAAATTGATGCATTCGGCCATAATTAATAGAAGAAATTGATGTAAGAAAATATAAAGAGAGTAGTACCTTAGTATCCAACATGACAGCACAGAGAATATTGGTATTAGCCATGGCAGTTCGGAGATTATCAAGAGTCCCTTGATGATAAGAATGAGTTCCATGTGAGAAATTGAAACGAGCCACATTCATTCCAGCAATCAATAGCTTTTCAATAGCCTCGACGGACCTTGATTGGGGCCCTAATGTGCACACTATCTTTGTTTTTGGCCTTCTTTGGCCTCTCCCCTTTCCTTCTACTTCTAGTACCTTTTCCATCTCTAATTTGATCGCACGAAAAGAAGAAGAACAAGATGATGAAAAGGTATTGAGTTCGGAGTGTGCGTAGGGCTTTTTATAGTTACTTGGTGGCGGTAACACCTTTTCTTTTATTTCTTGCACCTCTACTTTTTTGTATTGTTATTTTGAGCCCTAATATCATATTGTATTGTATTCCATCCTCCGAATTTTAACTTTTCTGCCTGTTTTAATTGTTTTTAGGGTGTTAGAATAATTAAGGAAGAAAAATTTGGTGTTGGGGAATTAAAGTTGTTATCTTGGAGGACAAACAAAGTCATTCATTAGATATAGTAAGTGGAATCTAATTAGGAGATCGAATTCGCGTATTATTTGTTTTCCTAGAACAAATGGGAATGCAATTATCGAAAGCCTTCCCCTGACATATTTGTTAGTTAAGGAAAATATTTTCATTCCGTTTAAACTAATAAAAGAATCGTTGTCAACCATACAAGAAGGTGGAATCTGAGTTCAAATACAAATTCCTCAAAAGTATGAAGTCATAATTAACAAGAAAAAACGAATTGCAAACATAGAAGAAAATTTGAAACATTAAAGAAATCAATGTTTATAAAAACCCAAAAAATATCAATAAAAAACTATTCATTCACACAATATCCCAAATAAAATAAGAATAAAAAAATATCACACGACTAAAATTGAATTACGGAAATATTAGAATCTCTTTCATGAATTATAAATTGCAACCTGTCGAATTCGTATTTTACCTTATTTAGAATACACAGTTCTACAGCAAAATAAAAAGAAGAAAGAGATTATTGAGGACTTCATTTCGATACTGATTCAAATTGCCTTGCTGCGTCAGAAGAAGGATGGCTATACTGATTCGCTTGTTGTGTAACATTCGTAATTCTTAATTTTAGTTTCACCAAACAAAACCCTTTGAGATAGAGTAGTGAGTCATTGATCACATTATACCATATTTTTACAAATTTGAAACACAGAGTTGGAGAATGTGTTCTTTGTGTACGTGTTGGAATTATCAGAGTTGGCAAAATGGGAGAATTATTAAAATTATAATGGAAACGCAAAGAATATACTCAAAATTACTTGAAACTTGTAAATCACAATCTGTATCCATTCTTTTCTGCCATGAAAAGGCATCAAATAAATCCTAAAAATAGGATAATCCTTGGGATTATTACAGCATTTTCCTTTTTCCCCTTTAACAGATTGTTCTTCCACATTCAACAGATTGTTCTTCCACATATAATCACTACTTTAAAAGGGGGGGCAATCGTTTCATGCGTTCAAATTAAGCACATACATTAATATTTAATACAAGTCAGACTAAGTGAACGAAGATGTATTGATCTTACTTTTCTTCTTCATCTCAAAGCACTGATCATACAATGAATAGAATTCCTGTCTGCTGGTATTCAATCCATAAATTTGAGCAACCAACCAAAAGTTCTAATTTACATGCTCGTCAAAATGATACAATGAGAAATACAGAAATCATGTTTTAACTTGTCTGTCAAACTTAAATATCATTGCCTCCATATCAGACAATCTTGTAGTGATATAACACTCCTAATTCATATGATATGCAAGAAATATAAAAGCTGCATCCCAAAGTTCAATAACATATAAATATATATACTATGTAAAGAAAGATATGTCACAACATCAAACTTATTACCCAATGGACTGAATTTAGAATGCTTATACCATTAAGAGCAAGCATATACACAAAAGTATCTATTGTTTACTGCAGCCAGCCACGAAGTAGAGTTGTGTCTTACAAAGTCGATGAAGTTCTTGAGCTGTGAATCTTTTTATCCTGTGGAGGAGGCGGTAGTGAAGAAGAAGAAGAAGATGATGATGATGGTGAAGAGGTTAGGGCATGATATGAAGATGAAGCGAGTTGTGTCAGCGCTGGAATAGCACCCCCTGTACATATCCAAACATACAAGTACTTAGCAAACAACACATTTTACATTATTATGAACAGTCGCAAGATTTTCCCACATCTTATGGATTATAATGGGCTAAAGAAGAATGACTCATTAATTTTTTTGGATTTCTTTCATTGGGAAGTCACAGATAGCAGTGGTTGTCAAAAGCATTGGGGGATGATCATGCATCTGTATTTTTTGTTCGTTTTAATTTTTCAAGTCTAGCTAACATATCAAGCTCATTTTTTAAGACGTTATTTAACTAAAATGTAATTGCATGCCACAGAATTATTTATGGAGAATACTGCTCGCTCACCAACTAATCCTGCACAGGCTGAAGAGAATACAATCACTGGCGGTGCCTGCAGATGAACAAAAGGGGTTAGTAAGAAAGTAAGAATTCGAGAATTGATACAAAGAAGAGTATCCACTTCACTTAAAAAAATTGCCACAAGTAAAAGCTACTAGCAAAGAAAACCCCACGAGATAGGCTAATAGCTTAATGAATTACAGCAATTATAATAACTTGAAGCATATGCCTGAAATCCTGCCTCTCAGAGAGAGTATGCTTTACTAGGTTGAGTAGTTACTATTAACACTCCACAACCACAGATTTTTTAACGTGCTTAATCCTAAATGGTTCAGTTATATGATGAACCACACCATGTTAGGTTAATATTTTTCTTCAAATAATAGGGTCTGGGAAGACTCAAGAGGGATACCACAAAACAAGTTTGCATTCCTAGCAATACATAAAAAATTCCAGAAAACTACATGGAAATTCTCAACTAGCTTATCCTTCTTGAATGGACTGCAAGATCAGGAAAAACTACTATAAAATGCGCTCATCCATGTAATTATGTAAATACTTTGCCAAATCGACTGAGGAAAGCAAATGCATAGTTTATCAGAAAAACTTACACCAATAAGGAAATGCAGCCACATTGGTCCTTTTACTGCCTTCCGGACAACTGGCATCACTGCATCAACCAACATGTACATCAGTAGAGAAAAATAGCAAATCTCAAAGTTCATGAATCAGAAGAGTCTCCTAACTGTAAAAAAATACACGAAAAAATTGATAACAAAAGCCTATTACAGTACATTATCAATCTCATCTTTAGTTAAATAACTATCCTAGGCTGGAATTTTGATTTAATATTGTGGAGTGTTCAACAATTAATTGCTTTGTATGTGTGCGCTTTGCGTGGTTGTTTTTCAACATGTATTTTGGTTTCAAAACTGTCTTGTTGCCTTGTAGTCTCAGTTTAGCAGCAGTTAAATGACTTCAATGTGCAGTTCTCTTGTAATGGATGTTTCAGACTTGGGATTTCAGGAACACAAATAAAGTTCCTTTCCATCAGAATTTTCAAAGATTGGAGGTTATCTCTAATTATCAATCATAGGCGGGCACACTAAACACATACCAGGAATCCTGTTTGATTATTACTGTCCCATAACTTGAGCACAGGCATGAGATCACAACAATTTCATTTTGTATTTCAAAATAGAGAGAAGCAAATATTAAACAAGCGAATAAAGAGTCTTTCACAATTATAATTTATATCCAATTCAACCAATAAATTGAGATAACTCATCAGGCATATATAAAAAAATTTAAAAAGCAAAAGAAAAGAATTGTAAATTTCTGGCCTCACCAACATAAGCTTGCCTTAAAATGCCATATAAGTTCTCTTCAACTCAAAATTCATCATGATTCATGCCCAACATAAGGCAACACCAATTTAATATTGTATGGCCATATGAGAAAGGCATATGCATATACCATGCAGTCGCTTTGTCTTGCAATTAGTAGTAGTAAGAACGTGTGGCTTCTTTTTTCAGTCTCTGCCTAATTTTAAGGTTTTTCTTTGTATAATTGTGACTCTTGCAGCTGCTTAGGTGTTCTAGAATTGTTTGCAGCAGAAATATGAAAAACAAGAAAACTAGGGTGGAGCAACAGGAACTACAAATATCTATTGCTGTATTATTTCACTTGGAAATAATTTTCCAAGTATATTTCTAAAGTTCCTATCTAGCATCTTCTCTTTTCCTGTACAATTATTTTGATCGTAAGCAAACTAATAATTAAGTTTTCAAGATCAATGAGTGCACATAGAAGAAGTAAATATAAAGACACTGTTTGCAGTGCAACACATGAAGCAAAGAGTTTAGCATTAAATGAAGTAAGACAATCAGAAAAAGCTAAGCAAGAATTTAGATCACCATGGTTAAATCCGTAGAATGCACTCGTGGTACCACCAACAGCAGAACCAATCTGAAAAACAAAAGGAATAAATGTTATCCCCAACACCCAAAATCATAACAGAATACATTTATTAATTTGAAGCTACATGAATTGATTGATCCCTTCCAAACTTTATTTCTGCTATTCATGTAGTAATACATTCATAATATGTCTACCCTCCCTAAGCTCAAAACTTATCCATCCTGATTATTGTTAAACTTTTATATTTTTATTTAACGTCTACTTTAGTCTGCAGATTTTTAGCGACTCTACAAAGTATCATTATCCCAACACAACAAATACCAAGCCAACATAGCAGCTAGTTCGAGTCAACAACTATAGAAATTCTTCTTTTCCAGTCCATCACTCTCTAAGTCTCATGTTAAATACCTTTATTCAAATATATCTTATGAACTTGAAAATCTTCATCACACCCTTGTGATGTAATAAAAGTTTGTTTGTGCATATCCTAAAAACACAAACAAAACTAGGATCACGGATAGTAAATTCAGATACAGTATTCTTAAACTTCAGAGAATAACAAAGGGGTGCTTCCACATAAGCCTAAAGTCAATTGTAAATTATCATATTTATCCAACATATTGAATACAAGTTCGCTTGAATTTGATTTTAATTTTTTATTCACAAATTTATCAATAAATAAATCAAGGCTGAGATTATGTACATAATTAAAAGATTCCGATCCAGAAGAAACTTATTCAAAAATAAAGGAAGCAAACTATAGTTTGAAAGAGGAATACCATTGAAAAACTATCTCGAATTAAAGGTGCAACAGTCCAGTCACTAGTCTCCTGCAAAACGTGAATCAAACAGGTAAGGAATATTGAGCTTCCAAATTACAGAGTGTAATCGAGTTTATTACGATATTGCAATGAAGATAAACAAATACAAATTGACGAAGTAAACAGCTGAGAAAAGAAGTACCATCTCTTTCAAAAGAGGACCAGCACAGTGATGGCATCGTAATCTATTGGGAAGATTGGATTTCGAATCCGCCATTGCTGAAAATATCAACAAGCTGTCCTCCTAAACC
The DNA here is from genome assembly GCA_949673415.1 of Euphorbia schlechtendalii. Lineage (NCBI taxonomy): Eukaryota > Viridiplantae > Streptophyta > Magnoliopsida > Malpighiales > Euphorbiaceae > Euphorbia > Euphorbia schlechtendalii. Next base: position 15,738 of record CATIWQ010004234.1, read on the forward strand.
CTCCACCGAAGAGCGAGTTTGATAGCGTTTCACAGTCACACTTTGTAATATAACTCTATGAGAAGTAAACGACGCCGCTTTAAGTGATTACTGTCGAACCGACCCAAACCAAAAAAAATCAATATTTGAAAACTCGGGCCGGTTTAAACAAATTTCTCCACCTCCCTGAAAAAGTGGCCGACTCGGGTTTTTTGGTTTTCATAGGCCTTTGCCATCGCCGACTGCTAAAAGAAAGTCAATTTAGCTTCTAATTCTCGGTTACGACCCGGCTCTGTTTTTCTCTTTTTATTCTCTCTTGAATTTCAATCATTAATTCGGTGTTCTGATTCGGAATTTGTAGAACTTTGATTTACTGGAACAATAATAGGGATCCCATCGGAAATGAAGCAATATTGGGCGCAGGCAATGAGCAGCAACAACCAGAGGATTAATTCTTCATTTGTGATTCCTTCGCCAGCTGAAGATCGGAGGATTTTAGAAGCTAGACGTTGTACTCAAGGTTCCGTTGTTAGATTTTTATGTTTTCGCAGATTAATCCCCTACCTATTTAATCGACATATATGGCTGAATCTTTGATTGTATTTGAATTGGAATTCTTCAGAAGGTGTTCGTGCTGGAGCTAAGGCAGCTGTCATCGCCGCTGGCGTCAGTGCCGTCCCTACCGTATGTTTTCTTTCCTCTATTATTTCATTGCGTAATTGAAGAATGTTTTCTAGGAATATTTCATTGAATTTCTAGGAGATCAAATTGTATACTAGGGACAAGGTTTGAAGGATTGCTAACCTGTTTGCATGATTACATCTTAGACGAGCAATATAAGAGAATTTTTTGGCCATTCTCAAGCTTAATTAAGATCCACTGCATCAGAATTTGCTTAAGCATACTTCATCTTTACCAGAGATAATACAAATGTTTCGATTTGGGAAAGGCAACAAGTTAGAAACTATGGTTTGACATGAGATTCAGCTTCTGCTAATCATCATGAATCATTATACCAGTTTGCTAATTTGTTTGATGTCATATCATATCATGCTTAAGGCATCTGTATTAGCAATGAAATAATTGTGTATGCGAGTACTGAGTCTGGAAAAGACTAGGAAGAATTACATGATTTTTTTAGTTCAAATTCTTTTCGGAAACTGAATGTTTTTTGTTTGGTTGTTCGGTTTTGTATACTCAGTTGCTTGCTGTTCGTATGGTACCCTGGGCAAAGGCAAATCTCAATTACACTGCTCAAGCACTCATCATCTCTGCTGGTAATAATTTTTAGAATTTTTGTTGGCCTTGTATAGTGAAAGTAATTAGTGCTAAGCATTATTTTACGATCACATCTTACTGTAATATCATAATTTCTGAATATCATCTGTGTAGTTGGAAATTTGTTGCTTAGTGGATCATGATCAAATGATCAACCGTTTAAGTTCTCATTACAACAATACTTAAGCAATTAAGCTTTGAATAGACTTGCATAACCAAGAAGTTCGAAATGAGTTTTAGAACTTTGTTTTTCAAATATGTAGAATATATTCTTTGAAATCCCTGAGCCAGTTTGTTGAAACTTAATTTTTGTGGGTTTTCACATTTTCAACAGCATCAATCGCTGCTTACTTCATCACTGCGGACAAAACAATCTTGGAGTGTGCAAGAAGGAATGCGCAATATGAGAAGAATGCTTGAGATGAGAAATGGATCTAACGGTACGCCATATATGTTCATCTAATTAAACATGTACTTAAAGCGCTAAGGGGTTTGCTTTTTCTTTTCACGAAAAATATGTGCCGGTTAAGCTTAGACCTGGATAATAATATGGGGAGTTGAAGAAATCAATTTCTGTATTTGTTTACTTTTTATGAAAAAATTATGTTAGATGCTAGACCTTAGTTGTTCAAAATGTTGTTTATGCGTACAAGTGAGAAGTGATGCTTAAAGCTAGCAGAATTAACATATGCCATGTATTTATTCAACATTGAATGACAACTTAACTTGATTTTTTTTGTACTAAGTGTGGAATCCAAGTTCATATATGAACAGTAACTATTGATTCCCTTTTAGTTTCTCCTTGAGGTTGTTATGCATTTTGATGTCCAAGTAAATTTTAGTTTATACTTTTTTAATAGAAATTAATAACTATCTAAATAATTTACCATGATACTGAAAATCTTCATTATGAAATTAGAATATAATTTGATTTTGAATATATTATATACTGAAAGATGGCCTATTTCTTTAAATCTTGGTCTATTTCATTAAATCTTACTTCAAAAATCAATCATATCATTGGGAGGGTCATTTAAGTTACTATATAATTGGAAGCAAGTAAACCTCTGTCAGGCGCAGGGTTCGCCGGACTGAACTTCCGATGACCAGGATCGTAACAGAATCATAACAGAAGAGAAGTAGAGATTAAGGGTAGAGAAAGAGAGAGAGAAGAGAGAGAGAAGTGAATAACTGTGATTGTATTTTTATTGAATGAATTATTAGGATCTGATTACAAGTATATATTGTATTTACAGTAACAAACTATTGCCCACGTGGAATAAAGCTAAACTGATTACAATACAACTAAGCAATTCCCGATTCTGTTATCACTAATTACTTAGCTATTAAGTTGTCATGTGACTGTCATGTGCTTCTAATCTTCCTCTGATACCTGACAATACCTCCCCCATTAGAACATTCTTGTCCCCAAGAATGATAGAAAGCAGGAAATTGTTGACTAAACACAGAACTGTCCTCCCAATTTGCATCAATACTTGGCAAACCTTGCCATTGAATCAATAACTGGTGTACAAGTTGACCACTGATCTCGACGTTTCGCTCATTAACCACCTTGGCTGGCTGTAGTGTAATCAACCCATAATCAATTGGTGGAACTGTTGTTAAAACTGGTGTATCCGAAGCTATCCTGCGTTTTAGCAATGAGACGTGAAACACATGATGTAAGAGGAAGAGCCAACTGATACGCAACCTTTCCAATTTGAGCCTTGACTTGAAACGGGCCATAGTAGCGAGCTGACAATTTGTGAGAAGGGCTCAAACTGACTGACTGTTGCCTGTACGGTTGCAACTTTAAATATACCCAATCATCAACCTTGAACTCCCTGTCAGTCCGCTTGGCATCTGCAAACTGTTTCATCCTATTTTGCGCCTTACTTAAAGACTCTTTAAGTAGCAAATTCATCTCTTTGCGTAAGGATAACATGTCTTCAACTGAAGCCACTGCTGTTCGGCCCTCAAACAACCCGGGCATATGTGGTTGTTATCCATGTAATGCCTAAAACGGAGACATCTTAATGGAGCTGTGGAAAGTGTTGTTATACTGAAATTCCGCCAAAGAAAGCCAAGCTGCCCACTTTTTAGGAGTTAAGAAACACATGCTTCACAAAAAGGCCTCCAAACACTGATTTAGTCTCTCAGTTTGACCGTCAGTTTGGGGGTGGTACGCGCTGCTGTAGACCGATTTAGTTCCCAATTGGCTCATTAACTCTCTCTAGAAAACGCCAGTAAATATGCGGTCCCTGTCCGAGATAATAGTTTTAGGCAGCCCATGCAACTTCATTATATTATCTAGAAATGCCTTGGCCACAACAGTGGTTGAAAAGGGGTGAGACAAAGGAATGAAATGCCCATACTTGGTGAATCTGTCCACTACCACCAGGATTGTATCATAACCTCCTGACTTCGGCAATCTTTCCACAAAATCAAGAGAAATATCCTGCCAGGCCCCAAGTGGAATTGGTAACGGCTGTAACAGGCTTGGTGTTGCACAATGTTCTGATTTACAACGCAAGCAAATATCACATTTTCCCACCCATTTAGTCACCATATCCTTCATTTTTTGCCAGTAAAAATGTTGTTGTAAACGAGTGAAAGTCCTTTTAACTCCAGAATGGCCTCCCCAAGGTGCATAGTGACAGGCCTGAATCAATCGCTCTTGCAAGGCTAGTTGGCTGCCAATAAAAATCTTGTCTTTATAGTATAAAAGACCATTCCTTAACTCATAATGCCCGTCTGTTGATTGAATCAATAATCGTTACATTAACTCCTTAGCCATCGCATCCTCATTATAAGAGTTTTGCACTTCTGTCAACCAAGCAGGAATAACTGCAGAAATAGCTAAAATCTGCGAGTTACCTTCTTCGCCACGTCTAGACAATGCATCAGCCACTCGATTCTCTATCCCTTTCTTATATTGGATAGTGTATTGCAGTCCCAACAATTTCGCTATTCCCTTTTGTTGAAGAGTAGTATGTAGGCGCTGCTCCAATAAGAATTTCAAACTCTGATGGTCAGTTCGAATGATGAAAGGTGTCATCTCCAAATACTGTCTCCATGCTGTCACAGCCTAAATTAACGCAAGTAACTCTCGCTCATAAGCAGACAAGCTTTGATTACGAGGACATAATGGTTTAGACAAGAAACAAATTGGTTTCTGTTCCTGCGTAAGGACTGCCCCTACTCCGCCACCACTAGCATCACATTTGACCACAAATGGTTTCGAGAAATCTGGCAAGGCTAAAACAGGGGCCTCTATCATCATCTTCTTTAACTGTGAGAAAGCCATTGTTGCTTCTAAGGACCAGTGGAACTGGTCCTTCTTCAACATCTCTATTAGAGGTCAACAAATCAAACCATACCTTTTAATGAAACGTCGGTAATAACCCGTCAGACCCAGAAATCCACGCAATCCTTTAACTGTGTTAGGAAGTGGCCAATTTACCATTGCTGAAATTTTCTCCGGATCTGTAGCTACACCTTTTTTCGACAGAACATGTCCCAAGTATGACACCTTCTCAACTCCAAAATCACATTTTGACAGTTTAGCCAACAGTTGATTAGCCTCTAACAGTTTGAAAACTATCTCCAAATGCTGCAAGTGAAGTACCATTGTAGAACTATAAATCAAAATATCATAAAAAAAACCAAGATAAATTTCCTTAGATGGGGTTGAAAAACACTATTCATTAAGGATTGGAATGTTGCTGGAGCATTGGTGAGTTCGAAAGGCATCACAGTAAACTCAAAATGTCCAGTACGCATCCTAAACGCAGTTTTAGGAATGTCTTCTTCAAGCATTCGAATTTGATGATAGCCTGAACGTAAGTCCATTTTCAAGAACCACACTGCTCCATGTAACTCATCAATAAGCTCCTGAATTACAGGAATTGGAAACTTATCCTTCACAGTCATTTTGTTTAATTCCTGGAAATCGACATAAAACCTCCATGTTCCATCATTCTTCTTAACCAACAACACCGGTGAAGCATAGGGACTGACTGGGTCTAATAATTTCTTCTCTAAGCATCTCCCCCACAAGCTTCTCTATCTCATTTTTCTGTTGGTAAGAGTATTTGTAAGGTCTGACATTGACTGGCTCAGTTTCGGGTTTTAAGGGTATCGAATGGTCATGATTTCGAGTTAGAGGTAATTTGGTTGGTGGTTGAAATAAGTGTGTATATTTGGTCAGAAGTTGTTGTAATGGTGTGGGTGGAATGTTAGGTATGACAGGTTTGGTTATTTGGCTAGGCTGGGTTTCTTCATTCACTGTTGAGACCATAACAAACAGCCTGGAAGTTACACCTTTCCAGCCCTTATAAATCAACGGATTTATAGACTTTAATGAGATCATCTTCAGGGCCATCTCTTCTCTCATTCCAAGATTCTCGAGGTGAAGTTGAATCTGGAATTCTGCATTGACCACCTACAATCGTTACATTTATAAGAAACAGTAAGCTGCCTTCCATCAGCCACAGTTACTGGAACTGGCACTATCTGCTCCAGTGGTGCTTTACAGTCATTGGCCAACTTTGCATCCAAGAAATTATGGGTGTTACCGCTGTCGATCAAGATCATAATTGCTCTTTTGTTTAGAGTTCCCCTAAGCTTCATGGTTGTGTCAGTGATTCCTCCTTCAAGTGCATTGATTGATACTTGAATTGGTTCCATTTGCTATTCATTTTCTACATTTTCCAACCATTCCTCCTCAGCTTCTTGGGGCAACTCTTCCACCCGATCCTCCCCTGTCATTCTCATCAACTTCTTACATTGATAGCCTGGTTGATATTTCTCCCCACACTTCCAACACAGGCCTGGGGTTTTTCTGAAATTGTTTGGCTGGGTATTTGACTAGTTGTTTGATTGAGTTTCAAAGGCTTTAGGTTGGTTAGGAGGATAATTTCTGGCAGTGGAGTTGCTAATACTCCAAGGTTTTTGTGTGTGTAAGGGTTTAAAACTGCATTTCGGCTTCACCATCTCCATCAAGTCTTTCATCAATTGCTCCTGCAACTTGGCTTGTTTAATAGTTGAGTAAAGATCAACTGGTTCATGTGCCCTTACTGCAGAACGAGCTCAGGTTTGAGCCTTGCCACAAAACTTTTAACATAGAAGGACTCTGAAAGATCCGGGTGCTCCTTTTCCATTCTCAACTTCAATTCTTCAAACTTTTTTTGAAAATCCAGCATAGTAGTTATTTGATTCAGTCTACTGAATTGCTCCACCACCTCGCCTACATTGATTTCCCTAAATCTTTTAATCACTTCTTCATCAAACTCCTCCCAAACAACATTTGGATGAGATGGAATCCAGTTACGAAACCACCTTTCAGCCCTCCCATTCATGTATAATCCGGCTAATTCCACCCATCTTTCCTCCAAAACTTCAAACATCCGAAAGTACTTACTGCATTTGTTCACCCAAACCTCCACATCATCTCCATTAAAATAAGGCAATTCACATTTAGGCAACAGTTTATTGAAATACGATTGTCTATTATATTGCGCTTCATTGGGGTAATGATTTCCTGGGTGACTACCAATTACGCCTCTATGAGATTGAGAGTGAGTACCTTCAGTGGATTTGCCCGTGGATTGAGGTTTTTTCGCAACACTGCTGCTGGAATCGGAATTGCGATTAAAATTCTGGTTCATATGCTTTAGTTCGTGTGCTATGAGCGTAATGGAATCCTTGAGTTCCTGATTCGCGTCCCAGTGGCTTTTCTTGAGTTCGTAAAGCTCCAATCTGACTCCTTCGAGCTTGGTTTTCTGATTTTCCATCTTATTTTCCAACATTCAAACCTCTCCATGTTTCTTTTGTTTCTTTCATTAATCTTCGCAGTCAATGCTTCGATTTGGATTTCTAGGGCTTCCATTTTCTTTGACACTGCCATTTACTAAGGTCGGAGAATCACGTGCTCTGATACCAATTGTCAGGTGCAGGGTTCGCCGGACTGAACTTCCGATGACCGGAATCGCAACAGAAGAGAAGTAGAGATTAAGGGTAGAGAAAGAGAGAGAGAAGAGAGAGAGAAGTGAATAACTGTGATTGTGTTTTTATTGAATGAATGATTAGGATCTGATTCCAAGTATATATTGTATTTACTATAACAAACTATTGCCCACGTGGCATAAAGCTAAACTGATTACAATACAACTAAGCAATTCCCTATTTTGTATCACTAATTCCTTAGATATTAAGTTGTCATGTGCTTCTAATCTTCCTCTGGTACCTGACAACCTCCTTGAGCAAAGGCATGAGCGAGAGTGACTATTATATCTTGCCCTCGTACAAAAACTGATGATAACTGGAAAAAAAGAAACATATTCATACATTTTTGATGCCCAGATTCGAAATACTTGAGAATTTGAATACAAAGTCGAGAATGTATCACAAACAAATACATTACAATTTATTTGCCACGACTTGGGCAGGAATTTAGAGTAGATATGACAAAGAACGGAAAACATAGAAGAAATTTATTCATTAAAATGAAAAATTAATTTTTCATCATCTTAAAACTCTAACCCCTCACATCTGATTATAATTACAGAGCCCCTAGGTTTTGGTTTAGTAGCAACTACCTTTTGGAGAATTTAAGAAATGTATGGTCATGAGTTCAAATTCCACAATTAATAAAATTGCACCTAAGGGTCTATGGAAAAATAATTACTAATTAGTTTTATCATATTTGCAATTCTATTTTTAAAATTGGTGAGATTTATCCATTTGACTAGATTCACCCGATTATGGGCAAGCCGGATATTTCTAACAAAAACTAATCTGGTAAATACAAATTCAGTTTAACAATCTTCAATAATAAAATTGTAGGCGATGCGTATGAAAATGTCCTAGCAATGACTTTCTTTAGAAATATGGATTTTTGAGGATAGTGAATTTCGAACTCGGGACCTCTTACATTTATTTATGTTGGTTCTCAAAGGATAATAAGTTTTTGTAAGTTCTGAGTTCAGAAGAAAGCCTCAGAATGAAGCATCATCTGGAGAACATGAAGTCGTCAGAGGAGCTGTAAAGTCCCAGAGGCCATAATTTTCAGAGATGGAATTGGATAAATACTAGACGATCACTCAAGCCTCAGATGGTTGAAAAAGTCCCTCTGGGAACTACAAAAGTTCAACTCTAATTCATTAGCGCCAAAAAGTCAAAACGACTGACTTAGCATTTAATGCCGCCGCGCGCTCCAGGCTGACTACTACTACAAAACAAAGATTGCTGCAAATTCAGGAACAGATCTTACCTACTACGTTAAAACATATCTGCAAGTGCAAAGTGGACCCACAAGATCAACCAAATACAGCAAAGTGCATAGCAGGAT
>CATIWQ010004316.1:0-58889 GCA_949673415.1 Euphorbia schlechtendalii
AAAAACTTGTTCACGTGAAATATAGGTGTTGTCAATACCCCTTATCAAATAGAAAAATGATGATAACTGCAAGTATACAGTTGCGATGTAGTTTTAAAAGATATCGATCCCACAGGGAAGGACTAGTTCAGGAATCGAAAAGATAATGATGCGAAGGTTTTTTAAAATAATTTTGAAGATAGATTTGGTGAAAGTTGAAAAGATATGCAAATAAGAAGAGTAGAGTAGATATGCCTTTCCTAAAAACTAGTTTGGAATGATGAGAATGCAAAGACTTAAAGACAAGACAATGCACATATATGACTTTCAACAATACGGTTCTACACTCTCTAAGATTAAATTATGCAGTACATAAAGTTACACATGAAATGACTTTTCTTAACTAGGGTAAATGACTTGCATCAATTCACAAAAGCCTGAATAACATCAATGATATGCTTAGTATGGGTCTCTCTCACATAACCATATTTAGCAAGTTACCATTCCAAAAATGTTGGCTTACTAAATGGCATTAAATCACAGATCTAGTGATCACTTATCAAAACACGTTAACCCTGAAAGTACTTTGAAAATCAACGTGAAAGAATGCAACTTAATTGATGTAAACGAAAATAAGACAAATTACTCGTTATGATACATAGACATATCATAAACTTCGATAGAGAAAGTATAAGATGAAGAAACAAGTAAAGTTGTAAAGGTTTGCAAGTGAAAGCTAAAGTTGATCAAACCATATCCACTCTTTTATGGGAGTCATCAATTCCTGCAATGCCCGTGTCTACTCGCCTTCGGTCTCGACTTTATGCAGAATAATCGTTTTGGCCTGTTTTCAGTTTGTAAATTGAGATAGAAGATTATGAAGAACAATAAACTCTTTATTAAAGAATGCTTCGCGTCGTACACTTTTACAATAATCGCTCGTAATGCAAAGAAATATAGTGATTGAATGATCAAATCTCTTTACAATCTCACACTCTCAAACTAAGAACTAAGAAAGGATATCATAACTCTCTCTCTCTCTCTACATTTCTTCCCTACTATATGCATGAAATTTATATCTCTTAGTGTGCATGAAATTTGGTGGAGAACGGAGCCCTATTTATAGAGTTGAAGGGTTGCATCGATCCACTTGAAGAGTCTTATCCATTTGTGAAAGATTGCACCTTTTCACTTTGATTGGTTGATGAAACTTAATGTTATCCATAATGAAGAGGCACCTTTTCATGATTGGTTGACTTTTCAAAGGTAGTTGGTCATCCATAACCTTTGGTAGTTGATTGGTTGTTGATTCACTTATGTGGCAGATGGACATTATGTAGTTGATAGCATAGAAATTGACCGTGTCGTGATCGTAACTGTCTGTCATGATCATGACTTATTTGTATGGCAAATTTTGTTTGTGAGGGAAATAAGTCACGACCGTGATTATTTATCACGATCGCGAATGGCATTTCTTCACAACACTTCTTGTAATTTCACCAATCTTTCACATCTACAAATCTAAGCCAATTTTTCATGTTCCACTCAAATTTTTGCAACTTTTCCATTCTTTTTCCATGTAATTCCACTTTAGTCCAGTTTACTCCAAAGATTTACCTAGTATCTGCATTTGCATAAAAAACAACTACATACCACGTGAAATCTTTTATATGAAGTATAAAAATGACTAAAACCATAGCGTTTATTATGTAAAATTATCATGAAAATAAGTGTAATTATACACTTATCATGCGTCACTTACATTCATGAACTTATGTGCTTTCAAGTTGACTTTAAGAGTAGTTTGGGGGTTAACAAGATTGTGTATAATCACTGGATCTGTGATTATAAAGCTATTTAGTGAGCTAATATTTTTGGAGTGGTAACTTGATAAATACGGCTATGTGAGAGCATCTCGTACTAAGCATAGTATTATTGTTGTCCAGGTTTTTATAAGTTTCATAATTCATTTACCCTAGATTTAGAAAAGCCAATTCATGTGTTGCTCTATGATGAATTATTGGATATTTGAGTGTCTAGAACCGAGTTTGTTGAAGTTATCTAGTGCATAAAACATTCTTGATTATTTTTCATATTTTACTCCATTATACTTGTTCTTAGGGAATATCTATATGCTTTGCATCTTCTCTAATCTTTTCATGCATCTATCCATTCATCAGTCTACCATTCAAAACCTTTAACTTATTTTATTTTCTTTTGTTCCGTAACTCTAGTTGATCCTTAGAATTGAATTCATTTCCTGTGGGATCGATATCTTTTAAAACTACATCGCAACTGTATACTTGTAGTTATCATTATTTTTCTATTTGATAAGCGGTATTGACAACACCTATTCATATTTAGAACTTTTATATTATCAATAGAAAAGTGGTAAACAAAAGCATCAAAGGACTATTCTATTTCTCATAGAAACCGTTAGTAGCACATGTGTCATTTATTTCTCTAAGTGTCAAAAGTATATAGTTTTTCTTACAAAAAGCTAACTTATAATAGCTGAGTAAATATCTTATAAACTATGTAATACTAAGCTCAACTAAGCTTTTCTTACTCTAAGCCGTAAGTTAATTAATTACTTAGTAAATTGTGTTGTTTTCCCTTAAACAAACTCAAGTAAACTTCATTAATTAAGAGTATACTTAGTAATCATTTAATTTCACTATCCTACTTAGTTTGTTATTTCCAAAATGTTCTAAGTACTGTGGAGTAATATTAACTTGGGTTCAACAATCTCCCCCATTTTTGATAGATAACAAAATAGGTAGTAGAAGAGATTAATTGAATAAATAGTTTAAAGATATGAGAACACCTGGAAAGTGATGTAAGACTCCCCCATGCTGAGTGAAATCCTTAATCAATTTGGACTCCCCCATACTGAATGGATCTTCTTTAATCAGCTCAACTCCCCCATAATTTGCTTCAAGTTCGGACTTTTTCTTACTTCAACTTTTCTTTAAAGTTGGTCTCCTTGTATGTAATCCTACATCAAATATTCAAAAGATAACAGTATACATACTAAAAGAAATAGTTAAGGAGTTAAGAAGTTCTTAACTTGATATGGCAAAAACTTGTAATTTTTATTAATTGATTAAAGGAGTCCAAAGCATACTAGAAGTCCTCCTACTTTCTAATGATTTGAGGGGAAGTCTCCTGCTCCAGCATCTCCTTTCCCTTGTTGGAGAGAATATCTTGGTCATTCATTTCAGTAAGGAGGAGATGATGACATATATGAGCTCTCTAATCAAATCCCTAGCATGCAAATTGTTGAAAGCACTGCAACATAACTCTAAAATCTAATGCAAAGAGAAATCTTTAGCTTCGTTTCAATCTTTTGACAGATGGATGACATGTACCTTAGCATCATACATCCCGGACTTCACAAACTATCCTACATTCTTCTGAAGTTCCTCGATTTTTCCTTTTAGCTGATTGAGTTTCTTATGTACTGAGAGACCATTTTTAGGGTTTAAGGACTCAGTAGGTTTAGGGAAGAGTTTGCTCATGGAGTCAATGATGGCCTTCTGCACCTTTGATACTTTATCATCCGTGTGATCATTGATCTCTTTTCAAACATCATGCAGCTTGTTGGTTAGATAATTAATGTTTAGTACAGGCTTTTGGTTAGCTTCCTTTGAAACCTCATTGACAGCTTTCAGAACTTGATCATTTTTGTTGTCTTGGTTCATGGTGAATCTGGACATCATCTCTAGCACTTTCACCATGATGTGACCTATATCTTTGGTGGTTTCTGCCTCTTTGAGAGTAGTTTCAATCTTTCGATTGTTTCTCTTCTTGATTTTGGCTTGCTCTTCACCAAACTTATGGAATTGTGTAGTTTGAGTTTCCAATGTGGAGATAAAACTACTCAGCTTCTTAGCAGCAACATCTACACTACCCTTTATCTTTCCTGCAACCGCGTTAGCGAGTGTAATAGGCATGAGGATAGATGTCATAGTTGTGCTAAGTTGAGTTGCAGAATCTGATTAGCTAGCTATGATTAGAGATATCTTATCAACTATGCTTTTGTCATTCTCCTTTGCTTAGTGATTTCAAATCACAAACATGCTGCCTTCAATTTTCTCAAACTCCTCAAAGTAGAGTGATTTAGAGGGCAAACTTGTGTGTTCATCAGTCTCAGGGAGCTTAGCCTTAGGTTTGGATGATAAGTCTATCAATTCTTGGGCGAGCAGCAATTTGCTAACTACACTATCTAACTCAGCATCATATTTAAGAGTTGGGAATTTCTTCCTGGATAACTCCCTTATCTGAGCCAAGATTGATGAATCAACCATGTCCTCTTGGATTGTCTTGTTGCTAGGTTTAGGCACCTAGCTATAAAATTTTCCTCAATACCAGTATGACTTACGTTTCCATGCTGAGCGGAGTTCTCAGCATTAAGAACTTCTCTAATTAGAGGGATTAGAGGAGTTGAGGATGGGTTTGAAGAAGTAGTAGCTTTAGAGGTTTGTACATTTGAAGAAGTGTCGATTGGTTGAGATTTTATAGAGGAAGGGATTATTTGAATTTGGGGAAGAGAAGAGGTAATGTTTTGAGTATGTGATGGAGAAGAAATTGGAGAAAAAAAATCTGCAAGGACTTGAATAGGAGAATGTATAGTATTTGAGGAATTAGGTTGAGGATTTATAGTAGAGGTGGGAATTTCAGATTTTACAGGAGAAGAAGCTGGGGGATGTACAAGAGGAGAAGGAAGGTTAGGATTTAAAGAAGAAATGGTAGTAGGTTTTAAGAGTACTTCTAGGTTAGCTTTTTGACTTAAGAATGGGTCAACTTGAAATACATCAAGCTGAGTAGGAAGTTCCTTAGTCTGAGTGAATTTGGGTATGGGGATTGTGGTGTCAGGAAAATTAGACTCTTCTTAATCAAGGACAATGGTTGCTCTACCATCCTCATCACTGCTCACCACTTGAATGTTCTTCCTTAGTGGTCTATTGGTGGTAGTACGGTTTTGCTAAGTTCCCCTTACTTGGGAAAGAATTTCCACCACATGGGTTGCTGCTAAAGCACTTAAGGTTTCAGGGTCTTCTTTGGGGTTCCCTGCTCCTCAGTTAATTCAGTCTCCTTAAGCTTGTGCTTCCTCTAGAGTAAAGACTCATGTGCGTCCATAGAATCTTCTTCTATTTTAGCTTGCAACTTCGCCTCAGCTTCTCTTTGAGTGCGACTCTTGGCCTTCATCTACTTCCTTTGTTGCGTTGGGGGCTGGGCAGGCATGACTCCTACCCTTTCTTTTGCTGGGCTAGCTCTAACTTTTGAGAGCTAGCTTTCACCTTGGGAGAGGAAGTTATTGAAGTAGATGTTGGGAGTTACTCTAGCTGAGAACATAAAGGAATATCTTTATTGGTCTCCTAGCTAGAGCCCTCAAAATCAACTACAAAGGCATCCTCATCCTCTTTCAGCATAACCTATGGGAACACTATTGGTTCCACCCTTGCCTTCTTTAGCTTTAGGTCCTTAGCCTTAGTATAATAGGTGTGAAATGCTATTTAATCAAGACAGTAATTGAACATGCAAATGTTGCAACGTGGAATTTCAAAACTTAAAATTAACCTAAGGATCTCCTAAGCATGCCATGATTGATATAATCTAGGTTAAAATTTCCAAGATACTTTCAAGTTTATAAAGCTTATAAAAGAAATCTAGCATATAAGTTTAGAACATTACCATTTGATGTGTGCTTTCTCTTTTGTTCCCTAAGAGCAATTCGGCAAAACTTCATTAGCACAAGTTTCCAAACTAGGATAGCCTATATGATTGATCCACACAGATCTTCACCGACCAAAACCTCATTGAGGAAGAACCCCGTTAGTAAATGGTAGCTGCAAGACCGCTCATAGACCAAGCCGAAAATAAACTAAGAAGGCTCACTTTAGAAAGAGCCTTCAGAAGAATTCTTCATTTGTTTGGAGAAACTCATGAAGGATCTCGCACAATGATGAAGAGAGAGATGTTAAACACAGAGATAAAAGCTGAGCTGAAGTGTGTAGAATAATAAGAGAGGGGAGGCCTATATACAGGGAAAAGGGGGAGTGTTTGACTCCCCCTCAAACACAAAGTGGGATGGTATTACCAATCCCACTTAAAGGGTTAGCCGCGTAGGTCAGTAGGACCCTTGGGCTAACCCATGAGTCTAACAACAAGGTAAAGCCTTTTGGGCTTGCCTTGCTGCTGCAAGCCCATGCTTGTGGGATGCCCATGCAAGCTCTATTGTGGGCAATGCTTGCAGGCTTACCCCACACACTAGCGACCCTCAAGCTTTTCAGCTCGTGAGACAGTTGCGTGGGCCCCACTTCGAACAACCCATGTTCATTTGGGGGCCCACTTGCAAAGGGAAAAATCCCTTACTACGCTCTGTGTAATTTCCCCATTTTCTCTTTATTCCCTTTAATTATTAATTCAGTCCAACCAATTAATAATTCTTCTAACGAATTTAACAACCAAATATTCTCGGCATAGACCTAGTCTATAGGTTCTTTACTTAGTGAAATAAAGACCTAAAGTGTATGACCTCATAGGATCCCAAAGTATTGAGCCGCTAGAGGTCAACTTAAACTTAGCTTCCCATCTGGGAACCTTTAGTCTTAGTGTTCTAGATAGATAGGGAACTCGATAGCTCTAGATGATCAAATGGGCTTTTTGGCAAAGGCTTATGATCCCCTAATACTTTGAACATCACATGCTTGTGACTTGATCCGGTTCTGCAGTAGTAACCAATACAATACACTCCTTCCATTAGGTTAAGTACCATCCAGTTTATTGAGCTCGGATTAAGTGTCAGCTCATGTAATAGCCGTAGCTATCCTGGAATTAGACTTGTTCATGAAGAACACCACTCAGCCATTATGTATCAAGATTGACTAGAAACCCGTTCTATCAATCTTATACTCTAATTAGAGGTTCATGAGTGTGTCACTTCAACAAGGGGCCATAAGGTACATCTCCCATTATATCACTATATCAAGAGTGATGGATCCCATCTTGACTACTCGGCTTACCAACATGTGATCATCACTATACTCGTAATCACCAGTGTCATCCTGATCGCTAGGGTATGAATAATTACAACCCAAAGTATAACAACTCCTACATAAGGTAACCGGTATCTCAAGTTTGAGGATATTTGTACTTCTACTACAATAAGACATGACACCAACACATGGATATAGTTATTTCCGAGTGTCTATCTTATAGCAGTCTTCAATGTATTACCTGAATACATTCATGTGTTAACTCAAGGTACCACCTTCAGCTCGTAAGATCGACTTCTTGAATTTAATCCAAGGAGTAAGCCTACATATGCTAGTCTATCCGCTCCATTGATGTCCAGTCTCAATGAAACTATGACTAGGGATATTTAGCCTATTTATAGTAACACGTATGTGCATTTCTCACACCATATAGCTCCCATTATGTCCTCGCACTTTTACACTATGAAGTAGTCATGGACTTTGTCTCATTAATGTGCATATACATATCTAATACTATACATATATGATACCAGTGAAATAGGTAAATAAATTGTAAGCATTGATAAGCAACAAAGATGCCTTAATTATTATTAATAATAATTCAAAACCGTTTTTACATTAAAGCTAATAAAGATATATCGCCCTAAATTCCTCTAGGGCATACATCATGTCTAACAATCTCCCACTTACACTAGAGTCAATAACCCATGTGCTTCATTCAGTACTCGTTAACATGCTATTTATGTTTAACTTGAGTCAATGGCTTAGTTAGCCCATCCGCTAGATTCTGATCCATCGGGATGTTTTCAAATGTATATCCTTTGTGGCTATTATCTCTTGAATGCGATGGTATTTTCTATGTACATATCCATTTTTCTAGCAAGACCATGGTTCCTTTTCTTGAGTAATAACCCCATTGTTATCGCAATAGATTTCTATTGGATTTAAAATGTTGGACACCACACCGAGATCACCAATAAATCCATTAACCCAAACAACTTGGTTAGCCGCTTTTGAAGCAGCCATGTACTCAGATGCTATGGTTGAAATGGCAGTCATATCCTGTTTGAAACTTTTCCAAACAACCTCCCCTCTATTTAACATTAACACATAACCTGACTGGGACTTATAATCATTCCTGTCAGACTAAAAACTCACGTCGGTGTATCCCTTTAAAGTGAGATCACCTTCTCCATATACTAAAAACATATCCTCAGTCCTACATAAGTACTTAAGGATAGTTTTAATAGTCATCTAGTGCTTCTCACCTGGGTCAGATTAAATCTGCTTGTGATGATCAACGTATGTGAGATGACAGACCGACTGCATACCATAGCATACATGATGGAACCTATGGCTAAGGCATAGGGTAATCCATTCATGCGTAGTCTCTCCTCTTATATTCTCTAACACTTAGATTTGGAAAGGTTAATCACGTGAGACATTAGGAGATAACCCTTTTTTGACTACTCAAGGTTAAATCTAGCCAAAAGCTTGTCTATGTACGTACTTTGCGAAAGACCTAATAGCCTTCTAGATTTATCTCGGTAGATCTTTATACCGAGTATAAAAACTCCTTCTCCAAAGTCTTTCATGGAGAACTTCTTTGACAACCATGACTTACATATCTAAAGAAAAGGAATATCGTTTCCTATCAGTAATATGTCATGGACATATAATACAAGGAAAAATGATCGCACTCCCACTAGCCTTCTTATATACACAGGGCTAACTAGCGTTTGACACAAAACTAATTTCTTGGATTGTCTAGTCAAACCTAATATTTCAAATCCTCGATGCTTGCTTAAGTCCATAAATGGACTTCTATAACTTGCATACCGTTGAGCCATCCTTGGATGTAAAACCCTCGGGTTGTGCCATAAACACGTCCTTGTCCAGATTCTTGTTAAGGAATGCTGTCTTCACATCCATCTACGAAATCTCATAATCGTAATGAGTGGTGATGGCAAGGAGTATCTTGATAGACTTCGGCATGGCCATTGGTGAAAAGGTCTCATCATAATCAATACCTTTTTTTTGGCAGAACCCTTTTACAACTAGCATTTTTATAAGTAACTATGTTACCATCCATGTCAGTTTTCTTCTTGAAACCCACTTGCATCCTATGGGCCTAATCCCACTTGGAGCATCAATCAAGCTCCATACTTGATTTTCGTACATGGAGTCCATCTTTAACCTCATGGATGTAAACCATTTGTTCGATTTTGAGCCTTCCATGGCTGTAAGTTCATCGTATTCCATAAGGAAGAGATGTTTATCATTAAAGATGAAAAGCCTGTATCGCTTGGGAGAGATTGGAGCTCGGCCTGACCTATGCAATGTCAATGTTATAGTAGGCTATTCCATGCTTACTTATGTAATAGGTATAGGTATCATCAGTTAATTGTCTGTTTGATCTTCTTGAGTGCCTAACTCAAGATTGCTCCCACTAGCTTTCACAAGTATATACTCCTTCTCGAGGAATTGAGCATTTCTAGAAACAAGGACTTTTTGTTCCTTGGGATCAAAGAAGGTTTACCATATAGTCTCCTTAGGATAACCTACAAATAAACACCTGTTAGACTTAGCAGTCATCTTATCTGAACTCATCCTCTTTACATAAGAAGGACATCACCAAACTCTTAAGTGAGAAAGAGCGGATTTCTTACCATACCACAATTCATATGGAGTTTGATCAATTGATGTAGAGGGCACTCTGTTTAGAATATAAACTGCGCTCTCAAGTGCATAACTCCAAAAGGATCTACTGAGTTCTGCTTGGCTCATCATGGACCGAACCATATCAAGTATGGTTCGATTCTTCCTTTCTGACACTCCATTGTGTTGGGGTGTATAAGGAGGTGTCCACTGGGAAAAGTGCCATTATCCCTTAGATAATCCTGAAACTCTGAGCTTAAGTATTCACCACCTTGATCAGATCGAAGGGTCTTGACACATTTCCCAAGCTATTTCTCTACTTCAGTTTTGAATTCTTTGAATTTCTCAAAACTTTCAAACTTGTGCCTCATAAGGTACAAATAACCATATCGCGAGTAATCGTTGATAAAGGTTATGAAGTAGACGAAACCCTCATGTGTCTTAACACTCATTGGACCATATACATCGTAATGTATTATTTCCAAATTACTAGTGTCATGTTGTCCCTTTCCTTTGAAAGGTTTCTTAGTCATCTTCTCTTTTAAACAAGGTTCACATGCACCATAGGATTCCCATTCCATTGGGCCTAAGTCTCCACATTTGTGTAACTTAATTAAGCGAGTCTTATTTATATGGCCTAGAATACAGTGCCATAATTATGATGATTTCTCATTATCTAATCTTAATTTCTTAACAATGTTCATATTTAAAATTTCAGTTTTAGTATCTAGAACATAAATACCATCCACAAATATTCCACAAGTGTAGAGAACATTATCACGTTGAATTTGACATTTATTATTAGAAAATAAAATTTGAAATCCCTCTATTGCTAAAAGTGCAACATAAATAATATTCTTTGTGATAATAGGAATATAATAGCAATTGTTCAAAACTAAAACTAAGCCACTAGGCAAATGAAGGCTATATGTCCCTATAGCTGTTGCAGCAATCGATGCTCCATTTCCAACTCTTAGGTCCATTTCCCTCTTTGCAAGCCTCCTATTATTCCACAACCCTTGCATAAAGTACAAATATGAGTACCACAACCAATATCTAATATTCAAGTATACTCATAGGGAACTGTAGAGAAAATCTCTATCATGAACATACGTAAAGTAGATGCCTCACTTGGCTTCTTCTTCATTTGTTCAGAAATCAGAGCTTTGCAATCACGTTTCCAGTGTCCTGGCCTTTTGCACATGAAATATATTCCTTTGGACTTCTCTTTTCAATAACCACATTTTTACCTTCATGTTGATGGGTTTTAAACCTTTACCTTTGACGCAAGTTCTACTTGCCAAGGTACCTGTTCCTCTAGCCCTTAGACCTTCTTCAAAAGTTCTAAGTTTCCCGATAAACTCAGATGTCTTACTGGTCTTCCTAGACATAAGATAATCTTTCACGAAAGGTTAATATTTATCAAACAGAATTTTTATCATAAGTTGTATGTCATGGTTGGAATCTATGTTGATTCTTATCTAAGCCAATCTCCTTGAATACTGTAAGTATTCTATACATCGTTCAGTGGCCAGGATCCCATCATCTCTCCCACAGTTATAGAGAAATCTCAATATTTCATTCCATTCAACTTTCATGCCCTCATGAAGTCCTCTAAGATGAATCAGCATGGATTTTAAGTCCATACCTTCATGCTATTTCTTAAGCTTCAAACTCATGGTTTCGAGCATCACTAGTGAAACCACGAAAGCATCCTTCTTGTGCTTAAGATATGCTTCTTTCTCTTGGATAGAAGCCTCAGCATTAGGATTGACTTGTTCCGGATTATCTAGAACATAATCCATGTGGCTTTTCTTAAGCTCCTTTCTAAGAGCTTTGAACCAATCATCAAAATTGATCCCTGTCAATTTATTGTCAAGTATCGGACGGAGACTATTGTTCAGATTCATTGTTCAACCTAGATATAAGATAGAATTTGTTTAGACATTAGTATATGTACATGATTTAATATAAGGTCTTTAATTAAACACATAATTCCTACTATTTTCTCGACATTCAAGTAGCCCCTTCCATTTAAATTCAGGAAATTTAGTCCAACCAATTTTACTTAGTATGTAGCAACCATAGCCACTCATCATGTCCCCCACTATACCAGGTCAAGCCATAACAAGATAACTATGGTTAGAACCCGTCCATTTGCATCTCATTCAATTGCTTATCCATTGGAGTTCTCTTTCTCAAGACATGCGTACCCAATTGTATGACTCCTCAAATGTGTCTTCAATTTGGCATTAGCTCCAATAATAGGGATAACTAACCCATTTTGATTAATGCTTTAACCCCATCTAGTCTCATGACCAAACACATGTTAAGGGAAGGAATGTTGTACATGTGCTTACATCCGTTAACAAGGTTCGTATCACGACTTATGATGGGAAGATTTTATGAATATTATTGTGGGGATTTTAATGGTGCCACTAGTCTCGCCCTAGTCTAGATCTTATACGATGGATATGATTATGAAAATAATAATTCCAGGCGATTTGGAATTATTAACTCTAAGGGAACATGCTCCGGACTGGTATATCATAATCATTTCATTATGCCAAGACTCCACATAGCATACGAAATAAACAAGGTCCATGTTTAAGTCATTGCACCTATGTTTATAAGTTTTAATTTAACAACTTAAACCACATTTGTAAAATTATATATAGAATCCAATTTCCATACTAGAAATCGACTGAGTAATAAAAGTCCCTAGGGTACTTTTGAATCTAATACAGATGGAGATTTCTAGGTAGGAGAGGCCTCCTTTAAAGTGAGAAGCCAAGTCCAATCCTTGCCAAAATAACCAAGGGCACTTTGATTCGTTGTACCATGGACAATTATGATTTAAAGATTTCATTCTTTAATTGAGTGAAATACAGGACGACCCTCAATCAAAGCATTTATACATGTGGTAAAACATTGTTAATTTATATGATAATCACCTAGACTAAGTTTGAGCAAAACTTTAATCTAGTTATCACATAATTTTCAATAACAGGAATTGAAACCTAAGTCATGCATAGCATACTTTAATCGATTCATAGAAAATATCATTTTAACATATTATAATCAATCATGCATAGTATAAGGCAAGCTTTGATACCACTACTGGTTAATCAAGATAGTAATTGAATATGCAAACGTTACAAGGCAGAATTTTAAAACTTAAAACTAAACTAATGATCTCCTAAGCATGCCATGATTGATATAAACTAGATTAAAACGTTCCATAAATCCTTTTAGGTTTATAAAGCTTATAAAAGAAATATAGCATATAAGTTTAGAACATTACCAGTTGATGTGTGTTTTCTCTTTCTTTGGTAGCGGTGTTCCCTTAGAGCAATTTAGCAGATGTTCATTAACATGAGCTTTCAAACTAGGATAGCCTCTACGATTGATCCACATGGATCTTCATCGACCAAAACCTCGTTGAGGAAGAATCTGTTAGTAAATAGCTGCTACTAGACTGCTCGAAGACCAAGACTTTAGTAAGAGCCTTCTAAAGAAATCTTTGTTTGTTTGGAGAAAGTCATGAAGGATCTTGCACAATGAATGAAGAGAGAGAAGTTGAACTCAGAATAATGAGAGAGGGGAGGCCTATATATAGGGAAAAGGGGGAGTGTTTGACTCCCCCTCAAACACAAAGTGGGATGGGATTATCCCATCTCACTTAGCGGGTTAGCCGCATGGGTCACAAGAACCCGCAAGCTGAATCGCGAGTCTAACCGCAAGCCCATGCCTGTTGACTGCCCACCCAAGCACTTCCATGGGCCGCTACAAGTTAACCTAAACTTGGCTTCCCATCCAGGAAGCTTTAAGCTTAGTTTTCAAGACCGATATGGAACTTGATAGCTCTAGATTATCAAAAGGGCTTTCTAGCAAAGGTGTATGATCCCCCAATACTTAGAACGTCATGTACTTGTGACTTGATCTAGTTATGCACTTGTAACCAATTAATACATTCCATCCATTAGGTTAAGTACCCTCCAGTTTATTAAACTCGGATTAAGTTTCAGCTCATGTAATAGTCGTAGCTATCTTGGAATTAGACTTGTTCACGAAGAACACCACTCAGTCATTATGTGTCAAGATTGACTGGAAACCCTTTCTATCAATCTTATACTCTTATCAGAGGTGTATGAGTGTGTCACTTCAATAGGGGCCTAAAGGTACATCTCCCATTATATCACTATATCAGGAGCGATGGATCCCATCTTGACTACTCGACTTACCAACATGTGATCATCACTATACCCGTAATTACCCTTGTTATCTTGATTTCTAGGGTATCAATAAGTATGACCAAAAGTATAGAAACTCCTACACAAGGTAACTAGTATCTCAGGTTTGAGGATACTTGTAGTGCTACTGCAATAAGACATGACACCAACACATGGATATAGTTATTTCCGAGTGTCTGTCTTATAGTGGTCTCTAATGTATTACCTGATTACATTCATGTGTTAACTCAAGGTACCACCTTTAGCTCGTGAGATCGGCTGCTTGGATCTAATCCAAGGATTAAGCCTACACATGCTAGTCTATATGCTCCATTGATATCCAGTCTCAATGAAACTATGACAAGGATATTTAGACTATTCATAGTAACATGTATGTATAATTCTCACACCACATAGCTCCCACTATGTCCTTGCACTATTACTCTATGAAGTAGTCATAGACTTTGTCTCATCAATGTGCATATACATATTTAATACTATACATATATGATACCAGCAAGACGCATAAATAAATTGAAAGCAATGATAAGTAACAAAGATGCCTTAATTATTATTAATAATAATTCAAAACTATTTGTACATTATAGCTAATCAAGATATATCACCCTAATTTCCTCAAGGGCATACATCATGTCTAACATGAACTTTCTTATACTTCAGCTTGCTAAAGTGGGGCATATCCAATATCTTCTTCACTGAGATAATTGTCTCCCTCGGGCCACCCAAAAATGTAACAATGTCCAACCACAATGCTTTTGTCAGAGTGGTGATGATGTAACCAAAATGGTGGATGGTGGTAACCTTGATTAAGTGATGCATAAGCAACTCTAGCTAATTGAGTTTCTTACCCTCTACCATGTGGTAAACCACACACCTCTCAAAGTAGGTGTAGCAGCTCAAAGACCTAATTTTAGGTTACAAGAACTTGACAAGTAGCTCATGGCAAGCTATATCTTCCCAGCTCATCCCAAACGTAATGATTTCTCCAGCTCCATAATTTACTGAGAGCTCCCAATCTACTGGGACAGCTAATTTCTCCTTATCTCCCATCTTCCTCAATATGGTGCCCTTCAATAGCATATTCAGCAAGCTGGATACCAAATTTTCATAGATGAGGTAGGAGACGTTGTTGAACTCCACTAGAAGCACGTCTTCAAATCCCTTAATAGTGTAGAGGGTGGAGTAGAAGCCCTTGACGAGGCTCATAAATTGCAGGGCCTTCGAGTAGGAGGAATTGGCTAAGATTCTACTACTTGATGACTTTGTGCATGAACATATTTAGCATTAATCTCTCATAGTTCACCTCGAACACTAGACCAAACTCTAGGTCTTCAGTCCATTCTACTTTGGTGAAAACTGTTCTAGTGGGAAAGATGATTCTCTACCATGATCTGTCGATGTGAATGAACATCTTCTTCTTGGTGGTAATTGCCATTTTAGAGAGAGGAAAAGGATTTTGAGAGAGAGAGGATTAGGGTTCTTTTTCTCTAAAACGATTATGATTCAAATTTGCATGTAACCTCTCTCTTCATCTCCTTCCTTCTTTTATAGACTTCCTCAACTCGTAGAGATACAAGGCGCTTCCATAACACTCGATTAAAATTAATGCTAAGATTAACACTTAATTAACCGCCTTAGTAAAATGGTGAGTTTTGTAGAAAACGATTCCAATTCAAAAGCACATCTTTTGAAATCGTGGGCATTTGATTTTAACCGTGATTCTGAATCTCAAGCAGTTACTTTAAAAAATAAGCAAAATTTTTAGACACATGTCTTCTCACTTGGATGAGTTAAGGCTTGTTCTTCAACACTTAGCCAAATTTCTTAATTCTTCCTTCACATTTCTTAATTCTTCCTTCACATGTCTTCTCACTTAGATGAGTTAAGGCTTGTTCTTCAACACTTAGACAAATTTCTTAATTCTTCCTTCACATGGGGTTCGCCATATCAATAAGCTGCCTCAAAATATTGAATTGCTCCTTTGGCAATGGTTTGGTGAATATGGCTGCATGCTGTTCCTTTGAGGGAACATACTCCAATTTGACATCTCCCCTTAGCACATGATCTCTTATGAATTGATGTCTAATGTTGACATTCTTCATTTTGTCATGTTGAACTAGATTTTTTGATAAGTCAATCACGCTCTTGTTATCACACATAACTTCAAGGCAATTAGACTTTATAACATAGCCTTCTAGCTGCTACTTGATCCATAGTAGTTGTGCTATACAACTTCCCTTTTCCATGTACTTAGCTTCAACTATACTCAGTGCAACAGAAGTTTACTTCTTATTGTACCATGAGACTAAGAATTCTCCAAGGAAATGGCATCCTTTGGTGGTACTTTCCTATAGAGCTTGTCTCTTCTATAGTCAACATCTGTGACTCCTCTTAGAGTGAAATCCATGCTGTTGGGATACCATAGACCTTCTTCAAGAGAGCCTTGCAAAATACAGAAGAATCCTCTTCACAATTTCTAGATGTGATTCTCTGGGGTCAACTTGATAACGAGTATAGTAGCACACATCATACTATATATCAGGCCTACTAGATGTAAGATAAAGAAGAGAATTGATGATTCCTCTATAGAATTTGTTGTCTATAGGTTTTCCAGCTTCATCTTTACTTAAGATAGTATCAGTAGCCATGGGAGTGGACATTGGCTTCGAATGCTCCATGTCAAACATTTTCAGGACTTCTTTTGTATACTTTGCTTGACATATGAAGATTCCATCTTCAATCTGCTTGATTTGAAGACCAAGGAAAAAGTTGAGCTCTCCCATCATTGAAATTTCAAACTCGCTCTTCATCTACTTGCTAAACTCCTTACATAACTTCTCGTCAGTTGCTCTAAATATGATATCATCAACATATATTTGGACTAGCAACACTCTTCTTTTCTTCGCCTAATAAATAGAGTTGTATCTATTTTCCCTCTTTCATAGCCTTTGCTAATCAGGAAATTGGTCAACCTGTCATACCAAGTTTTAGAAGCTTTCTTCATTCTATAGAGACTTCTTCAGTTTGAAGACATGCTCAGGATTCTTTGGATTTTCAAAGCTTGGAGACTAACGGACATACACTTCCTCTTGAATAAACCCATTCAGGAATGCACATTTAACATCCATCTGAAATAATTTGAAGTTCATATGGGATAGAAAGCACATAGGATTCGAATAGCTTCAAGCCAGGCTACAAGAGCATAAGTCTCATCATAATCAATTCCTTCTTACTGATTGTAGCCTTGAGCAACATCATGGCCTTATTCTTGATAACAATTCCATCTTCATCAAGCTTGTTAATGAAAACCCATTTGGTGCCGATAATTGATTTTCCTTTAGGTTTAGGAACTAGATCCCAAACATCATTGCACTTGAACTGATCCGGCTCCTATCTCCTTCTGCATCTTCAAACTTCTTGGGTTCAATCAGTGAGATGAAAGCTAGATGGCTCATCATCTTGCTAAGCTGACCTCATGTCATTACAGGATTATGAACATCATCAACTATGTTGTTAAGCGAATGGTTACGATGAGTAATAATCTCCCTTAGTAGACTCAGATCAACAGGTTGAGGATCTACAATAGGTTGTTGAGGTGGAGGTTGATCTTAGCCATCATTGAATTTGATTGAAAGATCATCATCTTCTTTGACTTCCTCAACTTCAGGTTCTTATGCTGAGTTAGGCAGCACAAAGAGTGTTATGCTGAGTTGATTTGCTTGTTCGATTACTCCTTCATCTTCATCAGATAGACGTCTATCTACATTGTTAGTTTCATTGAAATCCACATGCATAGACTCTAATACGCCGGTTCGCTTGACATATATTCTATATGGCCTGCTATTATTTAAATATCCTAGAAAGATACCTTCATCAGACTTAGGATCAAACTTACCTAGTTGCTCCTTGGTGTAAAGAATGAAACACTTATAGCCAAAAGATTCGAGATGACCAATCTTAGGCTTGCACCCTTGCCAAAGCTCATAGGGTGTTTTCTCTAGAATTGGGTGAATTAAAACCCAATTCAAGACATAATAGGTTGTGTTAATAGCTGCTCCCCAAAATTACTTTGGTAGATTGTTATCACTCAACATGGATCAAGCCATTTCAACTATGGTTCTATTCTTCCTTTCTACAACCCCATTTTGTTGAGGCGTATAAGGAGAAGCGAAGTTGTGGTCAATACCATGTTCTGAACAGAATTCTTTGAAATGAAAGTTCTCGAATTCACATTAATGATCACTTTGGATTCTAATGATTTTAGTTCCTATTTCGTTCATTATCTGATTAATAAGCTTGACAAAAGATTCATATGTTTCGTAGAAGCTACTTGGCAAGACTACCCAAGTGAATCTCATGAAGTCATCCACAACCACCTATGAGAATCTCTTACTACCCAAGCTCATAGGCTAAACTGGGCCAAAAAGATCTAGGTGGAGGAGTTCCAACCATCACTTAGTTACTACGTGATTAATTGAACTAAATGATTTCTTAACTTGCTTACCTAGTTGAAAAGTTGAGCAAAGTTTACCCTTTTCAAAGCTAATACTGGATAAATGCACAACTAGTTACTTTTTGGCTAGTTTGGATAAAATGTTCATATTTATATGACCCAACCTTCTGTGCCAAAGCCATGAATTATCCTCCTTAGATACAAGATAAATATTAGTGGAACTAGGGGATAAATCAATCATATACACATTATTGATTTTAGGAGCAAAGAGTATAATTTAGTCAGTCTTATAGTCAATGACTAAGCAACCTGTTGAGTCAAATGTAACCTTTCTACCTTTGTCACAAAGCTAGGATACACTAAGCAAGTTGAACTTGAGTCCTTTGAATAGAGAAACCTCTTTGACTAAAGGAGAGACACCAACAGTGCTACAGCTAACAATCTTCCCTTTTGGTTATCTCTAAAACTGACACTTCAATTTCTTTTACACTCCAATGAGATGATCTAACTTTCATCTCCCATCATATGCCTTGAGCATCCGCTATCCAAATACCACATTCTAGAGTCATCAACGGATCTAAGGCTCACCTGCAAAAACAACCACGTTTTCTAAGGTGCCCATGCTTTTGAGCTAGGTCCTCCCTTATTAGAAGTGCTTAAGTTGCTCCAGTCGTACTCATCTTAATAACCATTTTTATACCTACAGAGAATTGTAGCATGTCTAGCTTTTCCATAAATACCACACACCATTTTTGCTCCCGACTAGCTTGCTTTCTTCTTTTTAGAGGAATTCTTCCTCTTAGAACTGCGAGTTTGGTTACCCGAAGTTTGACTATTTGATGGAGGAGGAACCCATTTCTTCTTCAAAGTTGTTATCTTAGCAGTCAACTCATCTAATTGCTTAGTGAGCTTGTTATTTTGACATTCATGATACTCAGCTTTTTCTTGAAGAAAATGGATATAAAGATATAAGGAAGTGATAATGTCTTCTTGATCATCACTTCTCCTCACAAGCTCTTTGATGTTTTCCCCTAACTTATTAGTCACCTTCATAACATCAAAGAGTACCTAGGTGAACTCTTCAATCGATAAAGGGATTTCAGAATGTACCTCAGCTTAGGGAGATTTCCCTTTGCTATGCTCAACTTTAGAGTCAATAGCGGTTTGAATTCTACTTAAAGTAGATGTTGAGCCTTTACCTCTAACAATCTTGATCACCATTAAGCAGAGGTTGGCAAATCAGTTGCTTCTTCATCAGGTAATGCAGATTCTTATAAATCACTTCAGGTGGAAACAAGTGCCTCATTCTTCTTTGCAAACCTCTTCTTGTATCCATCAATCTTGGTCTTTTGGACAGCTTGACTAGATATGGCCTTTTTCTCTATAGCCAAAGCATTTGATATCTTTGTTGTGTTCCTTCTAGAGTGCTTCCTCAACTCCTCGTCGGTGCTGAGTTACCTTGATTTTAGTGAGAAACTTCTTCTTTTTGAACTTCCCCGTCCTTCTTTATGAAGTGTTTGAAACGCCTAGTCAGAAGGGTCATTTACTCATCAGAATCGTAGCTGGTTGATTCATCAAAGGAATCAGCTTTCAGGATAATGGCTTTGCCCTCTCTTTCCTTACCTTTACTCCTTTTAGAGTCATTAGTATATTTCCTCAGGCTCATCTCTTGAGATAACAAGGTGCCTATCAACACATCATAGCTGTAAGTCTTAAGATTATGAACCTCATCGATCACGCTCTTCTTGACATCCTACTCTAAGTTAAGAGTGCAGAGAATCTTTTTCACCAGCTCTTCTTCGGTGAACTCCTTACCAAACCTCTTCAATTCATTAATGATTTTAATGAACCTAGTATTCATGGCCTGAATACCCTCGCTAGCGCCCATCTAGAACATCTCATACTCTCTTAGCATGAGATTGATCTTTGACTCCTTGACCTTGTCAGTCCCCTCATATGAAATCTCCAACTTCTTCCAAATTTCCTATGTTATCTCACAGCCTGAGACCTTGTTGAATTCTATAAGATCTAGCGTAATTGATGGCTACGACATTCTCTTTGAAAAGCATTAAGTCAGTGTCATCATAATCTCCTAGATCAACCGGTACATCTTTCCCATTCCTAACTATAGTAGGAAGTTGAGGGACAAGCTCAATAGTGAGCCATGCTTGCATGCTTTGAGATTGGATAAAGTTTTTCATGCAATTTTTCCAAAATGTGTAATGATTACAGTCGAACATTGGTGGCCTATTTACAGACATTCCCTCCTTTAGGATCACTATTTGTCTTGAGCCAAAACTGAAACTATTGTAAGTAATTTATGAATCTTTAACTCAAAGATGATTAATCTATCAGCTGAGCACTACTCTGATACCACTTGTTGGTCCTAAATGGCTTAAAAAGATAGAGGGGGGAGGAATGCAGTTCTTGGTTTCTTTTTGAGTTTTGTAAAAATATTATACCAAGTTTAGTTTTTAGATGCTTACTGAGTTAAACATGATGAGCTGGGTCTAAATAATCTTCAATCACTACTAAGTACTTTACTCAACTCGGATTGGTTTTTCAAGCAAAACAAATAACAGAGATAGAATGATTAATGAGATGGATGCGATAAAGGAAAACAAATAAGGTTAGAACTTGTACACTTGAGATTTTATCCTGGTTTGGCCCCTAGCCTACCTCCAGTCCCCAGATTCCTTTCTGAGCTTTAATCAATTAGTGATTCCTTCCTTCCTTAGGCAGAGGAGCCTTTACAGCGGGTAGAAGAGATTACAGAAAGTACCCTCCTTTCTTACTACCACTCAATTCACAATTTGAGTACCCTTCTCAAACTGTCACTCAGATTTCTTGAAGAAATACGAACAGAGGAATTCAACTTATAGAAATGTTGAATCCTTTACAATGTTAAATCTTAAGTGCTACTCTCTCTATTACAAACAAATATAAACAATGTATGTTTGATGATTGCTTGATTTGGAATTTCTTGAAGCTAGAAGTAATTGAACAAAGTTTCAGCTCTTGGAGAAATTTGAGGTAATTCACCAAGTTTGAACATCTACTCCAATCTTCTATTTATAGTTAAAGGTCTTAGAATTAGCCGTTACAAACTTCTTATCCTGACAACTCTTTAATTTCTCTTCTCTTCAAATCTTTCGAATTTTCCCATTGGAGACAAATTCTATGATGTTTAGAGACAGAGATTTCGAACGTTAAAGCGCGAGATTAACTCGTATGATTCTAAGAAATCCATTCTAATAGAGGGGTGTGCGAGTTACAACATGGTATTATGTCATTCATTGACTTGCTGACGTTGCAAAGTTGTGCGGAGACACAAAAAATGGTGCATGTCAAAGGATTCATTTTATCTTGGACTTTAGTGAGGAATCTCCAACATTCCATACTGACACCTTTTATTTGTGAGGACCACTGGATTCGCTTCTTTAATTTTATTACTTTTTATCCTGAAAAGCATCTAAGAAATATTTTGTTTCTGACACAAACCGTTAGTAGCACATGTGTCATTTATTTCTCTTAGTGTAAAAAGTGTTAGACATGATGTATGTCCTAAAGGCAATTCGGGTGATATATCTTTATTAGATATAATGTACACACGATTTTGAATTATTATTAATAATAATTAAGGCATCTTTGTTGCTTATCAGTGCTTACAATTTATTTGTGTATTTCACCGGTATCATATATGTATAGTATTAGATATGTATTGCACATTAATGAGACAAATTCCATGACTACTTCATAGTGTAAAAGTGCAAGGACATAGTGGGAGCTATGTGGTGTGAGAACTGCACATACGTGTTACTATGAATAGTCTAAATATCCCTAGTCATAGTTTTATTGAGACTATACATCAATGGAGCAGAAAAACTAGCATGTGTAGGCTTACTCCTTGAATTAGATCCAAGCAACCAATCTCACAAGCTAAAGGTGGTACCTTGAGTTAACACATGAATGTATTTGGGTAATACATTAGAGATCGCTATAAGATAGACACTCAAAAATAACTATATCCATGTGTTGGTGTCATGTCTTATTGCAGTATCAATACAAGTATCCTCATACCTGATTTATTGGTTACCTTGTGTAGGAGTTGCTATACTTGGGGTCATACTTATTCATACCTTAGCGATCAGGATGACATGTGTGATTACGGGTATAGTAATGATCACATGTTGGTAAGCTGAGTAGTCAAGATGGGATCCATCATGATATAATGGGAGATGTACCTTAGGGCCTCTTATTGAAGCGACACACTTATAAACCTTTGATCAAAGTATAAGATTGATAGAACAAGTTTCTAATCAATCTTGATACATAATGGCCGAGTAGTGTTCTTCGTGATTCCAGGATAGCTACGGCTATTACATGATTGGATACTTAATCCGAGCTCAATAAACTAGATGGTACTTAACCTGATGGAAGGAGTGTATTCTATTGTTTACTACAGCAGAACCGGATCAAGTCACAAGCACATGATGTTCCAAGTTTTAGGGGATCATACATCTTTACTAGAATGCCCATTTGATCGTTTAGAGCTATCGAGTGCCATATCAGTCTGGAACACTAAGCCTAAAGGTTCCAAGATGGGAGGCCAAGTTTAGGTTAAACATCCCACTATCTGTTTGCGGGGGAGTTAAACACTCCCCCTTTTCCCTATATATAAGCCTCCTCTCTCTCATTATTTCACACACTTCAGCTCATCTTTTCTCTCCAAATTCGACATCTCTCTCTTCATTTTTTATGCGAGATTCTCCATGAGTTTCTCCAAATAAATGAAGAATTCTTTTGAAGGCTCTTTCTAATGTAGGCCTTCTTGGTTTATTTTCAAGCTGGTCTTTAAGTGGTCTAGCAGCTGCTGTTTACTAACGGGTTCTTCCTCAACGAGGTTTTGGTCGGTGATGATCGGTGTGGATCAATCGTAGAGGCTCTCCTAGTTTGGAAGCTCATGCTAAGGAAGTTCTGCCAAATTGCTCTAAGGGAACACCATCACCAAAAGAGAGAAAGCACGCATCAACTGGTAATTCTCTAGACTTAGATGCTAGGTTTCTATTATAAGCTTTATAAACCTAAAAGCATCTATAAAATATTTTAACCTAGATTATATCAATAATTGCATGTTTAGGAGATTCTTAAGTTAATTTTAAGTTTTAAAATTCCGGCTCACAACGTTAGCATGTTCAATTACTATCTTAATTAAACTTCAGTGGTATCAGAGCTTATGCTATGCATGATTGATAATAATGTGTTAAAATGTTATTTTCTATGAATTGATAAAAGTATGTTATGTATGACTTAGGGTTCAAATCCTGTTATAAGAAATGATGTGATAACTAGATTAAGGTTTTTCTCAAACTTATTCTAGGTGATTATCATATAAATTAGCAATGTCTTACCACCGGTGTAAATGATTTAATTGAGGGTCGTCTCGTACTTCACTTAATTAAAGAACGAAATCTTTAAATCACAGTTGTCCATGGTACAACGAATCAAAGTGCCCATGGTTATTTTGGCAAGGATTGTACTTGGCTTCTCATTCGCTTTAAGTGAGGCCTCTCCTACTTGGAAATCTCCATCAGTAATTGATTCAAAAGTACCCAAGGGACTTTTATGACTTAGTTTATTTCTATTATGGGAATTGAATTACGCATATGGTTTTACAAACATGATTTACGTTGTTAAAGTAAAACTTATAGACATAGGTGCAATGACTTAAGTGTGGACCTTGTTTATTTTGCATGCTTTATGGAGTCTTAGCATAATGGAATGATTATGATATACCAGTCCTGAGCATATTCCCTTAGAGTTAATAATTCTAAATAACCCTGAATTATTATTTTCATAATCATATCCATCGTATAAGACCTAGACTAGGGCGAGACCAGCAGCACCAATAAAATCCTGACAACAATATTAAGGTGGTATATAGTCTTCCCATTATAAATCGTGATAAGAACCTTATTAACAGATGTAAGCACATGTACAATATGCCTTCCCTTAACATGTGTTTTATAATGAGACTAGATGGGTTTAATACCTTAACCAAGATGGATTAGTTGTCCATATTATTGGAGCTAATGCCAAATTGGAGACACATTTAAGGATTCGTACAATTGGGTACGCATGTCTCAAGAAAGAGAACTCAAATGGATTAGCAATTGCAAGATATGCAAATGGACAGGTTCCAACCGTGGTTATTTTATTGTGGCTTGACCTACGATAGTGGGGGTCATGATGAGTGGCTATGGATGCTACCTACTAAGGAAAATTGGCTCGACCAAATTTCTCGAATTTAAATAGAAAAGACTATTTGAATGTCGAGAAATAGTAGAAATTATGTGTTTAAATAAAGACATTTTATTAAATGCATGTACATATACTTATATCTAAAAAAATTCTATCTTATATCTAGGTTGAATATGATCACTAAGGAAAATACTCACATTGACATCGGTCCTCTTGTTGATATAAAAAATGATGTTTATAACTTTAATGAGTGGTTTGAGACTGTTAGAGGAGTTCTTTAGAACTACTACCTGGATTATGTCTTGACTGATCCAAGTCCCAAACATCCAAGCAAGAATGCTTTTGCATGTGAGATGAATGATAATGAGGAACACAAGGGAAACTATGAGTTTGTTACAAAACCCATGTTAAACCACATGCTCCCAAAGTAGGCACTAGTGTACAAAGAGTTGGATCTTGAAACCATGATTCATCATCTCAAATCGGTGGAAAGTTTAGAGGATGAACTATTCTACAGTATATTGCGGGGAGACACCTCAATAGTAGAGTTGGTTATAACATTTATGACAACTCAGAGAAATTGAGAGAGTTGGGAGTTGAGTACAGTAAGCAATCTTTGAGGGAAATGGTATTGAGGGTATTACCCAATAAATATAATTCTTTCAAAATGATGCTCAAGGAGTGTTCTCCCAACTTTACCTTAACCCAACGTGTGGTACTCATATCTGTACTTCTATGCAGGAATTGTGAAATAGTAGGAGGCTTGCAAAGAAGGAAATAGACCTGAAAGTTGGAAATGGAGCACGGGTTGTTGCAACAACTATAGGGACATATAGCCTTCGTTTGCTTAGTGGCTTAATTTTAGTTTTGAACAATTTCTATTACAATTGCTATTATATTCTTGCTGTCACTAAGAATATTATTTCTATTGTACTCTTAGCAACAGAGGGATTTGAAATTTTATTTTCTAATAATAAATGTCAAATTTAATGTGATAATGTTCTTTATGCTTGTAGAATATCTGTGGATGGCATTTACTATCTAGTTACTAAAACCAAAATTCTAAATATGAACATTGTTAAGAAATCGAGATAAGATAATAAGGAATCCTCATACTTATGGCACTATCATCTAGGCCATATAAATAAGACTCGCTTAACTAAGTTACACAAATGTGGAGATTTGGCCCAATGGAATGGGTGCCCTATGGTGCTTGCGAACCTTGTTTAAAAGGGAAGATAACTAAGAAACCTTTCAATAGAAAGGGACATCGTCTAGTGCTTTTTGACCTGAAAAGTAACTAAAGAATATTCCATCTCTCACATAAAACGTTAGTAGTATAGGTGTCATTGTTCACCACTTTTCTACTGATAAGTTTAATAACTTTTTCTCAAAGAGTTTGGCTATATATTAATAATGCCAAAAACTTGTTCGTGTAAAGTATAGGTGTTTTCAATACCTCTTATCAAATAGAAAAATGATGATAACTGCAAATATACAGTTGCGATGTAGTTTTAAAAGATATCGATCCCACAGGGAAGTACAAGGAAGATAAAAGAAATAAAATAAAATATGTTGATAATTTGGATAGGAGGGTTAGAATGAAGAATGAGTTAATATAAATATGAAAGATTAGAGAATCTAAATATATAGATTTTCCCTACGAAATAAGTATAGCAGAGAAAACATGCAAGTTCAACAAAGATGTTACAATTCACTAAACTAATCTAACAAACTCGGTTCAAAATAACCAGATGTTCAATTATTCGCCGCAGAGGAACACATGAAATAACTTTTCTAAACCTAGCGTAAATGAATTAAGACAATTATATAAACTTAGACAACATCAATACTATTCTTAGTACAGGTCGCTCTCACATAGCCACATTTAGTAAGTTACCATTCCAAAAATGTTGGCTCACTAAACAGCATTATATCACAGATCCAGTAATTATATACGATATTGTTAACCCCAAAACTACTCTTAAAATTAACTCCAATGCATATAACTTGATTAATATAAAAGACTTAACACGAAATACGCATTATGACACATAGACATATCATAAACTTTGAAATAGAAAGTAAAACTAGAAAGTAAAGCAAAGTTGTAAGGTATGCAAGTGAAAGCTAAAGTTGATCAAACTGTATCCACTCTTTAATGGGAGTTGTTAATTCCCACAATTCCTGCGTCTACTTTGAATTCGGTCTCAACCCGTACAGAACCTCTACTAGGATGCTATTCTTTGTGAATATCGAACAAACGAATATTGAAGAACGAAAACATTTATTGATAAGTGATTTGCGAGTACACTTATACAACAATTGCTCGAGAATATAGAGAAATCTAGTGATCTAAACAAGGATTCGAATAACTTAAACATTTTCTCGCTAACACTTATAAACATAGTGAATTCTCTATCCATGCACACACTATATCTCACTCATACATTCTAATATTTTCCCTGTCTCACTGCATGAAATTGTAAGGTTTAGAGCCCTATTTATAGAGTTCGAAGGGTTGCATCTATCCATACGAAGAGTCATGTCCATTGGTGAATGATTGCATCACTTCATTATGATCAGTTGAGAATTTTCAATCTAATCCACAATGGATAAGCACCTTTTCATGATTGGATGATTTCTGATAGGTGTCTATTCATTGGTAGTTGATGGCGGTTAATCATCCTTATCTAGCGGTTGGTAGTTAAGAAGATTAAACCAGAAAACCATCCAAGTCGCGACCGTGAATCTTTGATTGGCAGACTTCTGTTTTGAAGAAGAACAAGTCGCGATCGTGAATGATTGTCACGACCATGAATTGCATTTTTATTCAGAATTCTCCTTGTGACTTCACAGATCTTTGACAGCTTTGATCCTAAGCCAAATCCTTAAGTTCCACGCATCTTTTTGCACCTTTTTCACTTCTTTTTCATAGAATTCCACTTTAGATCATTTTACTCCCAAGATTTACCTAGTATCTGCATTTGCATCAAAAATAGCTACATACCACGTGAAATCTTTTATATGAAGTATAAAAATGACTTAAACTATAGTGTTTAGCGTGTAAAATTAATATGATAATAAGTGTAATTATACACTTATCAGTCATTTAATTCTCTAAGTGTCAAACTATTCAGCTTTTAATTAATAAAAGCTAACTCAACACAACTGACTAGATATACCTCTAAACTATGTAGTACTTAGTATAGACTCAGCTTCTCCTTCTCTAAGCCATAACTTGATTAATTACTTAGCAAACTGAGTTGTTTTCCCTTAAACAAACTCAAGTCCGCTTCATTAATTAAGAGTATACTTAGTACTCAATTAATTTCACTATCCTAGTCAGTTTGCTATCTCCAAAACTTTTAAGTACTATGAGTTACTATTAACTTGAGTTCTACAGTTTCCTTCAAGCAATCCATTCTAGTAGAGAGGTGCAAAAAATACAATGTGGAATTCTGAGAATGGTGACATGCTAACGTTATAGAGTTGCGCGGAGACACTGAGAAACAACGCATGTTAGAGGATTCCTTTTATCTTGGACTTTAGTGAGGATTCTCCAACACTCCATACTAACACCTTTTCGTTGTGAGGACAACTTGAATATCTTCTTTAATTTCAGCACTTTTTCTCTTGGAAAGTATTAAAGGAATATTCTATTCCCCATAGAAACCATTAAATGCATTTGTGTCATAAAATTCTTTAATTGTCTAATAACTCAACTTTTATAAATAAAAGATAACTCAGCTTTGGTGAGTCTATATCTTATAAACCATGTAATACTAGGCTGACTCAGCTTTTCTTACTCTAAGCAATAACTTAATTAAAAAAACTCACTAAATTGAGTTGTTTTTCCTTAAACACACTCGAGTAAACTTGATTAATTAAGAGTCTACTTAGTACTCAATTAATTTCACTATCCTATACAGTTTGTTATTTCCAAAACTTTTTAAGTACTATGAAATACCTTTAACTTGGGTTCAACAATCTCCCATGTTTTGGAACATATAACAATCTAGGTAGAAGAAGAGATTAATTAAATAAATAGTTTAAAGATTTAGAAATACCTGATAGATGATGTAAAACTCCCCCATGCTGATTGAACTCCTTAGTCTGTGTGAACTCCCCCATACTGAGTGGATCTTCTTTATTCAGCTCAGCTCCCCCATACTAAGAGGAATTTTCTTTGATTTGGGACTTTGTCTTACTTTTACTTTTAGGTTGGTCATTGTATATATTCTTGCATCAATTCATTAGTAGAAATAACATTCATTCACAACATAATAGGAAGTTAAGAAGCTCTTAACTTAGATAGGAAAAAAACTTGTAATCTTCATTATTTGATAAAATATACTTAGTCAGTACACAAAATGGGTTCTAAAGTAAGTGATTACATTTGAGCCATATTACAAGTCTAGCCTATACTACGTACTACAGCTTATTTGCACGAAGAAGAAGAAGGATGTCCTGAGCTTTTGGAGTAAGTGCTTTGCTGATGCAATTGATTTTGTTGTGGTTGACCTGATGGTTACGATTGATGCTGAGGCTGAACTTGAGGTTGCTTTGGTAGATGTGGCAGAAATGACTTGTTCAAGTTCGTAGTTCTAAGAGTCTTCAGCTACCTTCTCACCCTTTATTATCTGATCCTTTACAATTTGGTCAAGATAGACATAGGAGTCCAAGGTAGACTAAAAGTCCTCCTGCTTTCCAATTATGAGAGGATAAATCTCTAGCTCAAGCATCTCTTTTCCCTTAGTTATGAGGAATTCTTGGTCATTCAGCCCGGAAAGAAGCAAATGATGACATCTGGAAAGATGTGCGATCTGGTCAAATCCTTAGCAAGAAAATTGTTGAAAGCACTACTGCAGAGCTCTAAAATTTGAGGCAGATAATGCGATCTTCAGTTTGGCCTCCATATCAAGAATCTTGGTGCATATTGATGACATTGATCTCTTAGTGAAATCAATATCCCTTGCATCATGCATTTCAGTTGCCATCAGTTGATCTACATGCCTTTAGATATCCTCAAGTCATCCTTTCATCACATTTAGCTTTTTGTGCACTAAAAGACCGGTGTCCGGGTTTATAGACTCAAAGGAAACTAGGAAGAGCTTGCTCATAGCCTCAAAAATAGTCGTCTGCACCTTCTTTACAAATACCTCTATGTTGTCATTGACCTCTTTGCATACAACATCAAATTTATCAATGAGAGTGTCAATGTTCAACATAGGTTGCTTATTATTATTCTTGGCCACATCATCAATAGTCTTGATCACTTAGTCTAAATTTTTGTCATATTTTACCATTAGCTTGGAAATGGTCTCCCTCAGCTTTTCCATGTTGCGTCTAATGTCTTTCGCGACCTCGACTTCCTTCAGCACATTATTTATCTTGCGGTAGGTGCTCTTCTTTATTTTGGCTTGTTCTTCACCAAACTTAAAAAACTGTGTAGCTTGAGTTACCATGGTGGCATTGAAGCTACTCAGTTGCTCACCGGTAGCATCAACACTACCCTTTATCTTTCCTACTACCGCTTTAACAAGAGTAATAGACATGGGGATAGAGTTGACAACTACGATGAGTTGAGCCGCAGAATTAGATAAGTTGGTTAAGATCAAGGCCATCTTGTCCACCGGGCTTTTAGCACTTTCTTTTGCCAAGTGGTTGCGAATCACAAATAAACTACCTTGAATCTTTTCAAACTCTTCAAAGTAGATTGATTCAGAGGGTATGCTTGAGTGTTCATCTAACTCAGGTAGCTTAGCCTTAGCCTTCGTGGACATGTCCATCAATTCTTGAGCAAGTAGCAACTTGCTTACTGCCCCATCCAACTCAGCATCAAACTTGAGTATTGGGAATTTCTTTCTTGTCAACTCTCTTATCTGTGCCAAGATGGATGAATCAGTTATGTCCTCTTGGACTAGCTTGCTGCTGGAGGTAGATACTTCATTGGTTGTAAAATTTACCTTAGTACCTTCCTCACTCGCTTTTCTATGCTGAGCGGAGTTCTCAACATTAGGAACTTCACTAAACTAAGGGATCAGAGGGTTAGAGGAAGGGTTTGAAGAAATGATTGGGTTAGAAGCTTGTACAGTGGAAGAAGTGGGCATTGTTTTAGGCTTTACATGTGAAGGGATTAAGGTTGTTTGAGGAGAAGAAGGTGTAGGAGAGAAAGAATCTTCCGTTTGGTTAGGAGAAGAAGGAAATCTACTGCGGAATTTACAGTATGTGAAGTTTGAGGTTTAGGATTTACAGAAGGAATAAGAATTTCAAAATTTACAAGACTTGAGATTGAGGGATTCACAGGAATAGAATTTGAAGGATTCACAGAAGAAATGGGGGAGGGATTTAAGAGTACCTTTGGGCTAGCTGTTTAACACACGGATTGGTCAGCTTAAGGTGCTTTAGAATGAGTTGGAAGAGTCTCAATTTGAGTGAAAGTAGGTGTTGGGATGATAATATCAAGAAGAGCTTATTCTTCATGATTAAGGTTTTGGATGGTTTCTCTAGCATCCTCATCACTGCTCACCACTTATACATTATTCTTTAGTGGTCTATTGGTGGCAGTTGGCTTGTGCTGAGTTCCCTTAGCTTTGGTAATCACTTCCTCAACATGGGTTGCAATGCCAGGATTGATTGTTTCAGGCTCCTTTCTACTTTTCTTGGAATCCCCTTGGCCATCATCATCCTTAGTAACAACTAACTTACAATTCCTTTGATGCAAGGTTTCTTCTACTTCTAAAGCATCCTATTCTTCCTCAGCCCCCTAATTCACCTTAGCTTCCCTTTAAGTGCGAGTCTTAGCCTTCATTTGCTTCCTTTATCTTGCTGGGGGCTGGGTAGGCGTATCTCCTACCCTTGTTTTTTCCAATCTTTTCCTTACCCTTAAAGGGGTAGCTTTTGGAGCAGAGGCAGTAGAGATTGGTTCCATCTTTGCATAAAGAGAGACATTGTCACTAATGTCCTCATTGCTCTCAAAATCCACCATGAAGCTATCTTAATCCTCCTTAGTTACATTCATAGGGAATACTATCTGTGCAGCCTTAGCTTTTCTTTTGGCATCTTAGGCCTTGGTGTACCTAGTATGCACCGGATCATGATATAGCTTGCTGGAGTGCATCATTGTTAAGGTCTTCTTCATTGGATGACTGTCTCCCTTGGACCACCAATAATGGTTGGTCCTTTTAGTTGTAGAAACTAAACCCTCAATTTTGCGGGATGTCTACTCGAAGTCCAACCCTTAACTCGTACAGGGAAAACGCACCTTTACACCCAAATTTTTACACGATGTCTACTTAACATCTGACACTTAGCCCATATGGGAAAATAACTTATCCCAAAAATTACTTGCATGATGTCCACTTGACATCTGACTCATAGCCCACATAGGTAATCACACATACCACATAGCCCAAATGAGCAAATACCTACCAAAACCATTTTTCCTACATCACGTGATGTCCCGACTGACATTCGAACGCAAGCCCACATGGGGCAAACTCACTTTGAAAACCTTACCTTACCAATCTTCAAGGGTATACGGTTAATACTTTAACCATCCGCCCACACGAGGCAATTATTCATGCATCACCACATACCCTTAAATAGTGATGACCACACCAGCATCTGAAACTTCACCCTAATTGGGCAAAATAACCAAATCATTCATATATGGTAGTTATTTTCATTTTATTTCACACTGCTTACCCAAAAATAAATGAACCTTTTCATTTCATGAGATGTAGTCATAGTACGAAATCTAAAACTATTGATCTATTACCACACGGGGTAATTTGGTGATCTCATTTACACCACTCATGCTATGATGTCACATAGACATCGTACAGATCTCAAATCCATCCCTAGGGGTTGGATTTTCATATTTACCTATGTTCATTTATTCTAACAACTAACCCCATCTGTTTCAAATGGATTGATAAACATATTATTTATTTCACAACATGGCATGTTAACCTCTTGTGAATATAGCCATAACATTAACATCTCACGCACTTTTCATCAAGAATTACATCATGAATCTTACATGCATGGTCTGATCTTCTAATCTTGATTGAAAAGGGGGCTTGGAAAAGGCCTGCTCACCGCTTGGTCTACATTTCTCTTATCATGGCCAATCTGGAGGGGGTTCCACACACTAACTCAAGTGAAGATGGTCAGACCAGTCATCCTAGAATTGGGGGACCTTCTACCACACATACGGTGCACCCAACTCCTACTGCCTTGTACTAGTTCAGGGTAGAACAAAGTTAGCTAAATCAAAACCAGTCTCAAATTGGTCACCCGAGATATAATTTTGTCAATCCCTCCGAGAATCATTCTTTCCCGGGATAGCCTGGTCAGCCAATGTTCACATCATGACCTTTTTATTAAGGAGTGGCCCAATAACATATCCCTAATTGGAGTGCATCATTTCCCTCACAGTTTCAAGCTACCCCTTAGCTACCCAATTTTATGGCATTTCCCCCAGTGGCAATATGGCATTTATCCAAGTGCTGGGAATGCCATCCTCCAACAAGCAAGCATGATAGAATTAAGGAATCAGTTATTGGCCAATCATGGTGGTCATCTAATAAACACATACCCTGCGCAGCCACTGATCGGGGATGAAGACAGCTTCCCACCAAACTTTGTGATGACACAGTTTGAAAAGTATGTGGGCTCAGGAGACTCGCATGCTCACCTAACGCATTACCAAACAATGATGAGGGCATTAAGGGTCAGCGAACGGATGAGGGTATTCACCCAGTCAATGAATGGTACAGCTACCTTTTGTTGAACATAGCTACTGATTGGAATCCCCTTACTCAAGCTATGATGGGGCATTATGGTTTCAACACTCAAATGGAAACCGCAATGCAACATTTGGAGGCTATAAGGCAAGAGCAAGGCGAGAGCTTCAAATCTTACTATGGGCATTGGATGGCCACACAAGTCAGGCATCAGGCTCGCTTAACTCTATAGGAGATGATAACCAAGCTTTTGGATGGCGCATTGCCATCATACAGAAACAAGTTTGTGTCGGACATCTTTTCAAGCTAACAAGAAGTGTTTGAGAAGGTGGGTAGGATGGAGCACTTTGAATCCATGAACAAATCTGTGGGGAACTAGTACCGAAAGATAACCACATAATGATGTAATAAATCAGTTCTCTTTAGCGACTTTGCCAACGAGGCCTTTGAATTTTTGAATAAATTGAACTTTGTTTGCTTGCTTGATATTCTATTGATT
Source organism: Euphorbia schlechtendalii (assembly GCA_949673415.1). Classification (NCBI taxonomy): domain Eukaryota; kingdom Viridiplantae; phylum Streptophyta; class Magnoliopsida; order Malpighiales; family Euphorbiaceae; genus Euphorbia; species Euphorbia schlechtendalii. Next base: position 33,858 of record CATIWQ010004316.1, read on the forward strand.
GACATCACGCATTCTCATAAACATATACATAATGTTTTTAGTACATGCGACACATCATGTTATGAAATTAATTTGGGTATAAATGGATCATATACAAGTTCAAATGATTTGACTCTTGATCATGCGACACAATGTTTTTTTTATTATATTTGGATCCAAAAAATGTTTGGATTCCAAACTTTATCATTTTTAAACCAATTTTTCTCCATCTTTTTTTCTAAAAAATCCTCAGATATTCTCGGACCTAAAACAAATTTAGAGTCCGAGTCTGAATATTTTTAGATTAAAATAACATAATTTCACATCAATTAAACCAAAACAAACGAGGAGCTCTCCCAAAAATCAAGCGGATTTGTTGATGTGGATTTGCACCTAAAAGGTAAGCCTCTGAGTTCCTAGAGTTGCTTCTTCTCATGATTTCTTTATTTTATTTTCATGTGAACCTAGGAATTATTTATTTTAATTAATTTGTTTTATTTATTCTATTGTATTATATAAACTTTCTTCCTCCTTCTCTTTTTACTTTATTCAATTGTGGAGTTTCTTCATATACATGTTAGATTACCCCAACGAAGGGAATTAAAAAATTATTCCAGGATAACAGACATCACCTTTTACCATGTGAACATTTTCACTAATTAAAATGAGCAACATACATGTTAATAAAATGAATTGTTTTATTCTAAAAATAAGAAATTTTAACCGTCGATATTTTAATTAGGCCACACGGGCCTCATCAAAATTGAATCGAACATACGTACAAATATTCATGTTGTGCTATATACCATGTACTAACCTTTGTGGATGCAGGTTAGATGTATGTTTAGGATTTTATTTTCCCTTCGGGAATCGCAATTTTAATTATTTTTTGGGAAATGATATTAATAGATTAGGCGGGCAGTTGCATCCCCCAAGGTTTTGTAATCTTAATATTTACTTTTCTGCATTTATTTATCGCTTTCTAAATATGTGTGAATCATACATTATAAACTCGAAAATGACATAAGTACGAATATGCATAATCAAGAAATACGATTTTCAGTAGATGTAATATAATGTGATCCAATAAGAAGTAAGCAACTTATCCCAAACCTAAATTTATGTATCTTAGTGGGCAATCCCTAGGATGTTAAATCTCACAGGACTCTAATTTTTAGAAGAACTAATCCAGGTGGCGACTCTACACTAAGAGACGTTAGATTCGGGTTTTACCAATCTAAAAATGTTTTTGCTCTCTATTTTCAACCTTACGGGTCCACGACCTGGTGATATTTTATTATTAACAAAAACACCCTAGTGGATCGCGCCTATCATTCACACGCTCTCGACCGATCGCTCTCTGTATCATCCGCTAAGAGAAGTGCTACCGAATTACTCAAAGGGAACACCGCTACCAAAATGGAGAAAGCACTCATCAACTGGTAATATTTCAATCTTCAGATGCTATGTTTCTTTTGTATGTTTTATAAACCTAAAAGCATCTATGGAATGTTTTAACATAGATTATATCAATCATGGCAGGATATCTATAGGTTAATATTAAATTTTGAAATTCCACCTCGCAACCATTGCATGTTCAATTACTATCTTGATTAACCAACACATTGAACTGCTCCTTAGCTAACGGTTTGATGAATATATCAGCTCTCTATTCCTCAGAAGGAACATACTCCAGTTTGACATCTCCCCTTAGCACATGAACTCTTATGAAGCAATTTCTACTGTTGACATGCTTTATCCTGCCATGTTGAACTGGATTATTGGATAGGTCAATTTCACTTTTGTTATCACACATAACTTCAAGGCATTTTGACTTTATACCATAATCTTCTAGTTGCTGCTTAATCCATATCAGTTGTGCTACACAACTTCCTACCTCCTTATACTTAACTTTAGCTATACTCAACGCAACAAGAAGTTTACTTCTTTCTATACCACGAGACAAGACATTCTCCAAGGAAATTACATCTTCATGTGGTGCTTTTCCTATCGTGCTTGTCTCTACCATAGTCAACATCTATGTATCCTCTTGGAGTAAAATTTGAGCTATTAGGATACCATAAGCCTGCATCAAGTGAATTTTGTAGGTAACAGAGAATTCTCTTAATTATGGCTAAGTGAGATTCTTTGGAGTTAGCTTGATAATGAGCACAATAGCACATAGCATATTGAATGCATGGCCTATTAGTTGTTAAATAAAGAAGAGAACCGATAATTCCTTTATAGAACTTGTTATCTACAGGTTTACCAACTTCATCCTTATTTAAGTTAGTATCAGTGGCCATATGACATTGGCTTTGAATGCTCTATATCAAACTTTTCAGCACTTCTTTGGCATATTTAGATTGGATAATGAAGATTCCATCTTCACTATGCTTGATTTGAAGTCTAGGAGAGAAGTTGAGCTATCCCATCATAGATATTTCATATTTGCTCTTCATATGCTTGCTGAATTCCTTGCACAACTTCTCATTGGTTGTTCAAAAAATGATGTCATCAACATAGATTTGGACTAGCAACACATCTCCTTTTCTTCGCTTGATAAATAGAGTCATATCTGCTTTCTCTCTTTCATAGCCTTTGTTGATAAGTAAACTGGTCAGCCTCTCACACTAAGATCTTAGAGCTTGCTTTAATCTAAAGAGAGCTTTCTTTAGTTTGAATACATGCTCAGGATTCTTCGGATCTTCAAAGATTGGAAGCTTGCAAACATAGACTTCCTCTTGAATGAATCCATATAAGAATGCACTTTTGACATCCATTTGAAATAATTTAAAACCCATATGGTATGCGAAAGCACACAAGATTCAAATTGCTTCAGGTCAAGCTACAGGAGAATAGGTCTCATCATAATTGATACCTTCTTACTGATTATAGCATTGAGCAACAAGCCTGGCCTTATTCCTGATAACAACAACATCTTCATCAAGCTTATTCTTGAAAACCCATTTGGTGCCGATGATTGATTTTCCTTTAGGCTTTGGAACTAGATCCCAAACATTATTGCACTGAACAGACCCAACTCCGCTTGAATCGTAATCATCCACTAATCATCTCCTTCAGGATCTTCAAACTTCTTGGGTTTAATCAATGAGATGAAAGTTGGATGGCTCATCGCCTGTTGAGCTGACCTCGCATCCTCACTAGATTATGAACATCATCAACAATGCTTTCGAGTTGGTGATTGCGATGAGTTCTAATCTCCCTTGGCAAACTCAGATCTACTATTGCAGGTTCTACGACTAGTTATTAAGGCTGAGCTTGAAGTTGATAGATAGATCTTTGTCATCTTTGACTCGCTCAGCTTCAGGATCTTGTACTGGGTTGGGCAGCACAGAGAGTGGCATGCTGAGAGGATTTTCTTGCTGGATTAATCCTTCATCTTCATTAGATGGATGTATATCTACATTGTTAGTTTCATCAAAATCTACATGAATAGACTCCTCTAATAGGCATGTTCTCTTGACATATATTCTATATGACCGGTTGTTAGTTGAGTATCCTAGAAAGATACATTCATCAACCTTTGGATTAAACTTATCTAGTTGCTCCTTGATGTTAAGAATAAAGCACCTACAACCAAATGATCTATGATGAACAATCTTAGGCTTGAGCCTCACCAAAGCTTATAGGGTGTCTCTATAAGAATTGAGTAAATTAAAACCTAATTCAAGATATTACAAGCTGTGTTAACAACTTCTCTCCAAAAGTACTTTGGTAGATTATTATCACATAACATGGATCGAGCCATCTTAACTATGGTTCTGTTCTTCCTTTTTCTAAAACCCCATTTTGTTGAGGAGTATAAGGAGTTGAAATGTTGTGGTCAATACCATGAACCAAATTCTTCGAAATGGAAATTCTCCAATTCACATCCATGATAACTTCAGATTCTATTAATCTTAGTTCCTAATTTGTTCATTACCTGATTACTGAGTTTGACAAAAGATTTATATGTTTCATCTTTGCTACTCATTAAGACTACCCAAGTGAATCTCATGAAGTCATCTACAACCATAAAAGAAAATCTTTTACCACCCATGCTCATAGGTTGAACTATGCTGAAAAGATCTAGGTGGAGGATCTCCAATGGTCTCTTAGTTACTACTTGATTGATTGACCTAGGAGCAAAGAGTATAGTTAGGTCATTCTTATAGTCAATAATTGAGCAACCTGCTGAGTTGAATATAACCTTTCTGCCTTTATCACAAAGCCGGGACACTAAGCAAGTTAAACTTGAAACCTTTGACTAGAGACACCTCTTCGATTGAAGAAGAGACACCAATAGTCCCATGGCCTAAAATCTTTCCCTTTTGGTTATTTCTGAAATTGACACTTCCATTCCTTTTACACTCCAATAAGATGAACTGCTTTCATCTCCCATCGTATGCCTAGAGCATTCGCTATCCAAATACAACATTCTAGAGTCATTAGTGGATCTTAGGATCACCTACAAAATAATTACATTTTTAGGGACTCATGTTTTTTAGTTAGGTTCTCCCTTGTTACCAATGCTCAAATTAGACCAGTCATATTCATCTTAATAATCATTTTTATACCTATAGAGAATTGTGGCATGTCCAGCTTTGGCACAAAAGCCACACCTCGCTTTCTTCTTTTTAGAGGAATTCTTCCTCTTAGAATTGCGAGTTTGGTTATTCAAAGTTTAATTGTTGGTTGGAGGAGAAACTCATTTCTCCTTTAAAGTTGTTATTTGAGCAGTCAACTCATCTAATTACTTAGTGAGCTGCTGTTCAGACATTCATGATACTCATCTTTTTCTTGAAGAAAGCGGATATTAGTGGAAAGGAAGTGATAGTGTCTTTCGGATCTTCACTTCTCCTCACTAGCTCCTTGATGTTTTTCCCTAACTTATTGGTTAGTTTCATGACATTAAAGAGTACCTGGGCAAAGTCTTCAATTGATAAATGGATTTTAGAATGTATTTCAGCTTGTGAGTTCTTCCCCTTGTTGCGCTCAGCTTCAAAGTTAGCAGCGGATTGGTTGCTCTTAGAAGCAGATGCTATGCTCTCACCCCTTTCATTCTCTATCGCCATTAAGTAGAGGTTGGTAGAATTTATTGCTTCTTCATCTGATGATGAAGAATCTTCAAAATCACTCTAAGTGGTAGCAAGTGCCTCATTCTTCTTTGCGAACCTCTTCTTATATTTGTCCTTCTTGATATTTGGATAGTATGATTGAATATGAACTTTTTCTCCATAGCTAAAACACTTGATGTCTTTATTGTGTTACTTCTTGGATCATTCCTCAACTCCATGCCAGTGTTGAGTTGACTTATTTTTAATAGGAATCTTCTTCTTGTTGAACTTCCCATCCTTCTTCATGAAATGCTTAAATTACCTAGTTAAAAGGGCCATTTGCTCATCTGAATCGTTGCTTGATGATTCATTAGATGAATTAGCTTTTAGGATAATGGTTTTTCCCTCTCTCTCATTGCCTTTACTCTTTTTAGAGTCATCAGTATATTTCCTCAAAGACATTTCTTAAGTCAGTAAGGTACAAAGCTCATCATAGCTATAGGTCTTAAGATCATGCGCCTCTTTGATCGTGCTCTTCTTGGCATCCCACTCAAAAGTGAGAACACGGAGGATATTCTCCACCATCTCTTCTTCGATGAACTTCTTACACAATCTCTTTAGTTCATTAATGTAGAACCCAAGTTAATAGTACCTAACAGTACTTTAATGTTTTGGAAATAGCAAACTATCTAGGTTAGTGAAATTAATTAAGTACTAAGTATTCTCTTAATTAATGAAGCTGACTAGAGTGTGTTTAAGGGAAAATAACTTAGTTTTGCTAAGTAATTAATTAAGTTACGGCTTAGAGTAGGAAAAGCTGAGTCTGTGTTAAGTACTATGTAGTTTAGAAGTATATCAACTCAACTGTGCTGAGTTAGCTTTTATTAATTAAAAGCTATTTCTTATAACACTAAATGACATATGTGCTACTAATAAATTCTATGAGAAACGAAATATTCCTTAGATATTTTTCAGGTTGAATAGCGCTGAAATTAAGGAAGATTTCCAGTGGTCCTTACAAGATAAAACGTGTCAGTATGGAATGTCGGGATTCACTCACTAAAATCCAAACGCAAAAGGAATATCTAACTTGTGCCATTTTCCAGTGTCTATGCATATCTTTGCCAACGTCAACAATTCAATCAATCTGAAGATTCCACGTTGCATTATAGTTCGCCTCTGTCAACCGAATTGCTTGAAGAAAAAATGAGATCTTATCAATGGAATTTTATCGCACTTCAACATTCAAATTCCTTTCTCTAAACATCCTGGAATATATCTCCAATGGGAGATTTTAAAGATATGAAGATAAGAGAAATTGAAGATCAGCGATATAAAAAAGTTTGCAACAGCTACTTCACAAAGCTTCAACTATAAATAGAAGATCGAAGTACACGTTCAAACTTGATCAACTTGAATTTCTTATAGAGCTGAAACTCTGCAAAATTACTCCTAACTTCAAGAAATTCCAAACTCAAGCAATCTGCAAATATCAATTCCAAATCTATTTGTAATAGAGAGATTTACTTAGATTTAACATTATAAGGATTCAACGTTTCTATAAGTTGAATTCAGTTCACAATCTTTTCATTCAAATCTGAGTGTTAGTTTGGGAAGGGTGATAAGTGTATAATTACACTTATTATCATATAAATTTTTTATAATAAACACTGTAGTTTTAGCCAATTTTATACTTCATATAAAAGATTTCACGTGGTATGTAGTTATTTTTTTTACAAATGCAGATACTAGGTAAATCTTGGGAGTAAAACGAGCTAAAGTGGAATTCTATTAAAAAAGAGTGAAAAAGGTGCAAAAAGATGCGTGGAACTTAAAGATTTGGCTTAGGATCGAAGCTGTTGAAGATTGGTGAACTTACAAGAAGAATTCTGAGTAAAACTCAATTCACAGTCGTGACTTGTTTACTTCAAAAATAGAAGATTGCCAATCAAAGATTCACGATCACGACATGTGTATCGTGGTTGCGACATGGTTTGTTTTCTAGCACTATCTCTTTAACTAACAACCGCCAGATGAGCATGATCAACCCCCATCAACTACTAATGAACAGACATCTATCAGGAATCAACCAATCATGAAAAGGTGCTTATCCATTATGGATTATATCAAAGCTTCTCAACCAATCACAATGAAGAGATGCAATCTTTTACCAATGGACACAACCATTCGTTTGGATAGGCGCAACCCTTCAAACTCTATAAATAGTGTTCCAATCCTCTTCAATTTCGTGCACCACCAGAGAGGAGAATATTAGAGTGCAATTCGAGAGACATATAGTGTGTATAGATATGGAGTTCGCTACGTTCTTAAGTGTTAGTGAGAAATGTTTAAGTGATTCGAATCCTTGTTTTGATCACTAGATTTCTCTATATTCTCAAGCGATTGTTGTATAAGTGTACTTGCAAATCATTTATCAATAAAAGTTTTCATTCTTCAATATTCATTTGTTCGATATTCGCAAAGAATAGCATCCTAGCAGAGGTTCTATACGGGCCGAGACCAAATTCAAAGAAGACGCAGGAATTGCGGGAATTGACGACTCCCATTAAAGAGTGGATATGGTTTGATCAACTTTAGCTTTTACTTGCATACCTTATAACTTTACTTTTCTTTCTACTTATACTTTCTATTTTGAACTTTATGATATGTCTATGTGTCATAATGCGTATTTCGTGCTAAGTCTTTTATGTTAATCAAGTTATACGTCTTGGTGTTAATTTTAAGAGTAGTTTCGGGGTTAACAATATCATGTATAATCACTAGATTTATGATATAATGCTATTTAGTGAGCCAACATTTTTGGAATGGTAACTTGATAAATGTGGCTATGTGAGAGTGACCCGTAGTAAGCATAGTATTGACGTTGTCCAGGTTTATATAATAATCTTATCTCGTTTGCGCTAGGATTAGAAAAGTTATTTTATGTGTTGCTTTGCAGTGAATCATTGAACATCTGAGTGTGTTGAACCGGGTTTGTTAGATTAGTCTAGTGCATCGTAACATCTTTGTTGAACTTGCATGTTTTCTCTGCTATAGTGGTTCGAAGTGAAAATCTATGTATTTAGAGTCTCTCAACTATTACATCTATATTTACTCAACTTTTCATTCTGATCTTCCCTTTCCAAAAAAATCTAAAAGCTATTTTTATTTTCCTTTACTTTGTCTTTCCTTGTTAGTCTTTAGACCTAGTCCTTCCCTGTGGGTTCGATATCTTTTAAAATTACATCACTACTGTTTACTTGCATTTATCATCATTTTTCTATGTGATAAGGGGTATTGACAACACCTACATTTTTTGTGAACAAGTTTTTGGCATTTTTATTGATGATAAGTCTTACTAAACGAGTATAGCCAAGTCTCACGAACAAGTTTTTTGGGAACCATAAAGATATTAAACTTATCAATGGAAAAGTGGCAAACATCTCCCTAGCTACCACATAGCGAAGGAGATCAGGAGGTATGTTGACCATCATCGCTTTATATTGGTGGGACCCATAATGGTACCTAGGTTAGTACATTCAGTACTGGCGGACTAAGCAGTATCTGATAGACGCATCCCTCCTGCGCCTCCCACCGGGCTATTTTGGGCGCACCTGGTGATCACTGATCCTGAGGAGTGGTAACTGTTCTTTAAGGATCACGGCATGAGGCACTTGGGTCAGCGTGGTGACTACGAGGCCGTTATTGGGGAGATGCTACTCTCGGTTCATCCGCCGACTTAGCTCGAGGTGGTGTGAACCTCCGCATATGCTAGGAGTCAGGGAGTGGATGGTGCTGCCGGTGTGGGTGCTAGTGGCACTGGCGTGGGATGTCGGGTATGAAATGTGTTATACATTTTATTCATGTTGACCCCATTTCTAAGTATTCGTCTGTCTCTGTAGGAATTCGCCCAGAAGAGGGTTCGTGTTCCAGACTTGAATGCTTCAGTTGGGGGCACGAGTACATCTTCCTCTAGCGTTATTGAGGGGAGATTCACGATTCCTCTTGACTCCTCTTTCTACCTGATGGGTTCAACGGGGACCTCGCGGTAGGTGCCTCTCCCCGCAAGCTACCACATGTTGGCCTACGACCCTTCTGAAACCACTCACGTGAAGGAGGTACATGCGATATGGCAATAAGTGCTCCACCCGCTTAAGTATTATCTTTTCTTAAGGAGGCAGATTAGTACAAGAGAGAGATTCGCACTAATAGGGTACCTTAGACTTATGGGCTAATCCCTTCTATTGCAATGCATTATTAAGAATATGTCACAACTAAGAGAAAATGAAATAATGTGATCAATAATTTTCGACACTTATCCAAAATCTAAAATCTTTGAAAAAACAAGATTTTAGAAAAATCCCCAGCAAAGTCGCCACTGTGAGCGGATGACAAGGGGCGATGGACCAAGAGTGCGTGGGATGAGAGGCACGGTGCTGGGTGTTTAAAAAAAGTGTATCGAGTCATGGAACCGTAAAAAGTTTGGTTGAGAAACTGAAAACATTTTTATATTAGTCAAACCCGAATCCGCCGTCTCTTAGTGTGGAGTCGCCACCTGCATTAGCTCTTTCCAAGAGTTAGAGTCATGTGAGGCTTAACGTCCGGTGAACAGCCCACTAAGATACAGAGATTCGGGTTCGGGATAAGTTACTCATTTCTTATTGGATCACATTATATTATACCTACAGAAAAACTATATTTTCTTAATTGTGCATATTCGCACTTAGGTCGTTTCTTTTTAGTTTATATGCAGGGTTCACGTATAGAAAAGCGATAAATCCATCCATAAAGGAATAAATAATTGCGGAAAAGTAAAGATTAAAAATTACAAAACCTCAGGGGATGCAACCTCCTCCCTAATCTATTAATTACATTTCAAAAAAAAAGAAATTGAGATACCCGAAGGAAAATTAAAATCCTAAACATACATCTAATCCTAATCTACCTGCATCCACAAAGGTTAGCATAGGATATATAATCATATTGCACATATGCTCGATTTTCAATTTAGCGAGGCCCATGTGGCCTACAAAAAAATTGATCACGATAATGAGTTTGTTATTTTAGTAAAACGGTTCATTTTATTAAAATATTGGTTGCTCATTTTAATTAATGAAATTGCTCGCATGGTAAAGTGGTGAGGACTGTTATCCTGGAATATGTTTTATTCCCTTCATGGGGGTATTCTAACATACATCTCCTTTAATAAAGAAATATAGATGAAGCAAAATTACAATATTGGAATAAAATAATATACAGAAAATCCTAGGTCCACAGATGAAAAAAGAAGAAGAAATAGATCACCAAAAGCACGAAATTGGCAATTCTAGGAACTCAAAGTCTTACCCTTAAGGAACAAATCCACTTCGAAGATATCCGATCAACCTTATGAAGTCATCCTCATCTTTTAGTTTAGGAAAAAAACATTGTAGTCAAGTCCAAAAAATATTTTTCTAGTTCTTGGAATTTGATGCAATCTAAAAGCTATATTTTTCCCTCAAAATTTCCATCCCGTTTATCGAAAAATTCCTGACTATTTATAGAAAGAATCCCAAAAATCCAAAAAAGGCAAGTAATTTTGTTGAGGAGGCTCGCCAAAGAATGTCTGGCGAGGCTCGCTAGAGACTTTGGCTAGCCTCGCTAGAGATTTCTCGTGAGGCTCGACGCAGGCTCCGGATCTAGTTTCTCATGGTGTTTTCGTAATTTTTTGTGTATTTTCATATTTATTAATTAATTTCTGAATTAAAGGAAAAAATAATTTTATTAGAAACGTCCTTTTGATTCAAAGACGATGAAAATTCCCATTTGGAGACATCTGGATACTCAAAAATTGTGTGATTCAAGGATAAAATCCTGAAAAGCCGTCATCATTAAACACGCAAGCTAGTATGAAATCTCTTGCTCACACCTCCACATCCAACCCATTTTGTTTTAGCCCATTCACCTCCTGATTGGACCTCGATAACATCTTAATGACCGAATTAGTGGGTATCCCTGACCCCACTGCTAGAACATTATGAGCCCCCAAGAAACATTCTCTATCCAGATGATGAGCATAATAAGACAGTTCATCAAACTACGGGATTATCAATCTAGACAGATGATGTCTCAAACTACGTGCTCCCTCTATCATTAATCGAACACCATCTTGCTCGCTCGGCCTTGTCAATATTTCAACGTCAATGAGCTTCCAACTTCAGAGATAGCTCATGAATGTTTCATCATCCCTTTGTTTGCATGCAAACAAATCTAGCATGCATTGCCTGGGTCGTTTAAAGAACGAGAATTCTAACAAGAACTCCATAGTAATGTTGTTCCAAGTGCACTTCACCTGCTCAGACTACATTTCTTTCCATAGGCTTGCCACCCCCCACCAAAGAACATTGCCGATGAAGGGCCCTATGCCCGGAATAAAGTATAAAATTTAGAGATGTTGGAAGATGGTGCGTCATTCCCATCAAACATAGACATACCAACCAAATTGAAGCTGGTATTTGAAACTTCTTCCTGATGGACAACCTCACGGTTTCTTGATTGTGCCTGGAGTGTATCCATGACTACATTTGGGTCCATTTTCAACCCAATCACCATCACATATTCCACATTCCTACTAGGATTTGCTTCTCCTGATGAAACCACCTCCCTATGTAAAGCGACATAGGTTTCGTACCGATGAAAATTGACATCCAAATTAGGTTAACTTCTAAACCCTCAATTTTTCCTCCTAATCTGTGGTAACCTGATTCCTCCTCTACCATCCTCAAAACATGGTTCGGATCAATCCTCGTCCCAACTACCATCACAAACTCCCCAAGGCTCTTTGACATGTATTTCAACACTCTTCTTTCTTTTATTCTAAAGCTGATCATTCCCACCTTTGCCTCAAAGTTTGGAAAAGGGTTCATCGTCGTGCCAGGCTTAAGGGCTGGCTCATGAATGATCTTATCATCTACCAATTTTTGAATGGCCTTTAACAACTCCTTGTAGTTGTTTATTCGATGCCCCACAGTCACCTGTTAGGAGAATAAGTTATTCTTGTCCTCGAGCCTGGGAGGACTATATTTCATTAAGCTCTCCATTTGTTTGAGCTCCCACAGCTTGGTGAATAGGAACCCAAAATTGACCATGTAGGGGGAAATGTCGTGGTATTCCTCCTTAGACATTCAAACATTAGCCACACTTTCCGCCTGAACCAACAGCACTGTTGTGAGCACGGGATTTTGTACCAGCTCGCGCGTTCGATTATAACTGCTTTTTCGGGATTTTATCCTTGAATCACACAATTTTTGAGTATCCTAATGCATCCGAATGGGAATCCTTCTCATCTCTAAATTCAAAAGGACGTTTTCAATAAAATTATTTAATTAATTAAAAAATGTGAAATAGACAAAAAATACATAAAACATTGCGGAAAACCAGATCCAGGGGCCTGCATCGCCAAAGGTGGGCAAGGCAAACCTCATCAAAAGGCTTCGGCGAGGCAAGCCTTGCCAAAGTCCTTCGTGAGGCTTGAGCATCGCCAAAGCCTTTGGCGAAGCTGAGCCTCGCCAAAGCTTGGTGAGGTAGGAGACTCTCCAAAGAGCTTGGCGAGGCTGCCTTGCTAAGCTTTGGCGAGGCTCCTACCTCGCCAAAGTCGTGCTAAGGGGCCTCACCGGACTTTTCTTTTCCGGTGAGACCCCTCACCGGAAAAACTTACCTTTTTTGGATTTTCAAGATTTCTCCTATAAATACTCGGGTCTTTTTCGATAATCAGGATCTCGAAAAATTTACAAATAAAAATATAACTTTCAAAACTACTTCCAAGAATTAAGACGAATATTTTTGGACTTCCAACACAATCAATTTTTTTACCTAAACTAAATGACAAGGAGGATTTTCAACGGCTGATAAGATATCTTCGAAGTGGATTTATTCCGTAAGGGTAAGCCTCTGAGTTCCTAGAACTGCAATTTCCATGCTTTCGATGTTCATCTCCTTCTTCTGATTTCACTTCTAAACCTAGGATTCTTATCATTTTTAATATTTTTATTTTATGCAAGTGTTGTAATTCTTCTTCATCTGTTTTTCTTTATTAAAAGGAGATGTATGTTAGAACTCCCCCATGAAGGGAATAAAACATATTCCCGGATAACAGCCTTCACCAATTTACCATGCGAGCAATTTTATTAATTAAAATGAGCAACCAACGTGCTAATAAAAAGAACTATTTTATTTAAATAACAAATACATTATCGTGATTGATTTTTTTAGGCCACACGGGCCTCCCTAAATTCAAAATCGAACATAAATGTGATATCCCCTGTGCTAACATTTATGGATGCATGTAGATTAGGATTAGATGTATATTTAGGATTCTAATTTTCCTTCGGCTATCGTAATTTCAATTTTTTGGGAAATGTAATTAATAGGTTAGCGGGCGGTTGCATCCCCCGAATTTTGGAAGCCTTGTAATTTTTATTTACTACTTTGTGGATGATTTATTATTCCACCTTGTAGATGGTTTATTATTTTACAATACGTGAATCATGCATATAAAGTCTAAAAAACGACCTAAGTGCGAATATGCATAATTAAGAGAATATGGTTTTCTGTAGATGTAATATAATGTGATCCAATAAGAATAAGCAACTTATCCCGAACCCGAATCTCTGTGTCTTAGTGGGCCATCCCCCGGATGTTAAGCCTCGTAGGACTCTAATTCCTGGAAAGAGCTAATCCAGGTGGCGACTCCACACTAAGAGACGGTGGATTTAGGTTCAAACCGATCTAAAAAGTTTTTCACCTTTCTCTTTCAACCTTTTTCCCGAGTCCATAACCCGGTGCCTCTTTTTCAAACACCCCGGTGGACTGCGCCTCTCATCTCCCACACTCTCTCAACCCACCGCTCCGTGTCGACCCCTCACAGTGGCGACTCCACTAGGGATTTTTTCTAAAACTTATTTTTTTCAAAGGTTTTAGATTTTTGATAAGTGCTAAAAATTATTGATCACACTATTTCATTTTCTCTTAATTTTGACATATTCATAATAACGCATTGTAGTCGAAGGGATTAACCCATAAGTCTAAGGTACCCCTATTACCGCGAAGCTTTCTCTTGTACTAATCTGCCTCCCTGAGAAAAGATAGTACTTGAGAGAGTGGAGCACTTGTTGCCATATCGCATGTACCTCCCTCGTTAGAACCTATTTGGGGAGAGGTTTGGATTGTATTTTAGTGCAACAAGAACCTTCTACATCAGCAACCCATTTATAAACCCTCATGTAAATAAGCCATAGGCATTTTCCTTAGGGTGTTACCCAAACACATGATCATGCATTATATTTTCTTGCAGGCGCGCTCCTTAGTATCCTTGTGGTACTAAGATGAACCAAACTTAGGATAGAGACTAACCAAAAACCCTATGCGCGGGAGTTGTATGGTTGGAAGAAAGATAATGTGTGCTATGTGCTAAGTATCTACCGCTTTCCTATTCATCATGCATTATACAAATGTGCCATGCTAACCACGAATCTTAGTGTAGACACTTGAACACACACACTCATATTAAACATGATCTGATGTCATTCATGCTTAAGACTTAGTTAACACTTGAGATCGTGTCACCTTAGGATAACATGAAACCAACTAGAATCATGTAGCATCATTCAACCCAAGTTTTAGTGTGATGTCCACATGATCCTTCTTGGCATATGACTTATAGCCCTATCGGGGTGATTGTACACACCAAATGCCTACACGAGGCAAATATGAACACAAAGGATATCCCAGTTGATGTCTTAACCTATCTAAAACTTACCCCTGAAACTCTACTTTTCACCCAAAATACTCACACATCACTACATACCTTTTGTGATGATGTCCATTGACATCTAAAACCTTGCCCCAATGGGGAAAAAGAACCAAAACATTCATCTATATGCTGCATATGGTAGTTATTTCCATATATTTTTTTATCACTTTTCGTTAGGGTATGTCACACTAGTCACCCGAACACCAAGAGAACTAACTTTAGTTCTTGAACCTTTGAATTATCACCACATAGGTAATTAGGTCACTTCATTTCACATTGTCCCTAGAATAGAGTACAAATCTCAAAACAAATTGACCTTCATTTATCACTTAGACTAATGATTCTGCTCTTTTTATGTGTGATTTCTATCTCGCATAATGGTACGCTAACCTTTTTCGGCAGCCATGACATTAAACATTTTATGAATCAATCACGCATCATGATCTTACATGCATTTCCTAACAATCTCCGTGTGCATTTCAGCCAGGAAAAAGCCGGTTTACCAGAAAGCATGGAACAGGGCTTCTCACCGGCTAATCCGCATCTCCCCAACCACGGCTCACCTAGAAGGAGTTCCGTACATCGACTCTAGCTCGGATTCAGAACAAAACACTCTACGTAGCTTCCGTAACATGGCTCATCAACAAGAAGAGAATGTGACCAGTGAGCAGGATCTTGGGGTAAGACAGAACCCACAAACCAACCAATCATCGGTGAGTGTTGAGATTGCTACTGCAACGTATGCCTTCGCCAATAGTGACCAATTTCTATCAATCCTCAATTACCACACTAAAACTAGGCAGCCCGAGCAAAGGGTAAATGATGTAGTGCCAAATGTCTATGGCATAATCCTATCGGGGGGACCATCATCTTCCACTACTGTATTTCCAAGTTCTGCAATAGTAGCCCCTAACTTCTATCAGTTCGGTTCTGGGCAAGGCCAGTTGCAGATAGTCTACGAGCCACAAATGGGTGGCCAGTTCTTCCCGGGGCAGCCAGGGCATGCTTCATTAGCACCATGGGCGGCAGGGCCTTCAGAAATCAAGCCCTCTTCTAATTACATTCCCTTTATTCAAGGGGTGGCTCAGCCCATAGTGCCCAGCTGGGGCTGACCTTCTCAGACATTTCGGGTTCAAGGGTAGTACTACTCGAGTTTGCAGTATGGGGGCTTCTCGGAGACCCTAAACAGTATACTCCAATAACCTAGAATGGCTGAACTCTGGAGATAGTTCTTAGCCACTTATGTACAGGGGAAAAGGGGTGCGATCCCAGTGTAACCCATAGTTGGGGATGAGGATACTTTGCCGCTAACCTTTACTATGCCCAAGTTCGAAAAGTACACGGGCAATACGGATCCGCAAGCGCATATCATGCTTTATCAGTAAGTGATGGTGGCTTTAAGGATCAGTGATCGTATGATAGCCAAATTGTTCATTGTCAAGTTGGGAAAACCCGTTAATGAATGGTATAGTCATTTACTGATAGACATAGCCTATGACTGGGGACGTCTGTCCTAGGCAATGGTGGACCACTATGGATTCAATAAGCTGATAATCACTATAATGCAGAATCTGGAGGTAGTGAAGCAAAAACTAGGGGAAAGTTTCAAGTCATATTTTGAGAGATGAATTTCTACATAAATGAGCTTACAGTCTCACCTATCTTTGCAAGAAATGAATGTAAAGCTCTTAGATGGTGCACTGCCATCTTACCAGAAGAGGCTAGCGTCTGAGACTTTCTATAGTTATCAAGAAGTTTTCGTGTGGACTGAGAAGATAGAATGCTATGATGCCATGGAGGCGGAAATGGGGCAATAGTTTGCTAAGCCTTATTATAGGAAGAATGATTCCAACCCAGTGTAGGTGAAGGTGAAGCAATCAGCAATACAATTGGTGAAGGAAGAAAAGGTAGCCACTATTAGGTTGCCAAAGGAAGAATATCATGGCATCTCACTATATGCTGCTAATTTGGGATTCTTGTTCACCAAGCTACGTGAACTTAATCAGTTGGAGAGCTTGAAGAAGCATATCCCTCCCAGGCCAGAAGAGAAGAATAATTACTACCATTATCATGTGGTCATGGGACATCGTACAAATAACTGTAAGGAGCTGCTGAAAGCTATTCAGAAACTGGTGGCTGATAAGGTCATCCGTGAGCCTGTGCTCAAGCCCAGCACGAAGAGCAACCCTTTGCCGAATTTTGAGGTGAGGGTAGGAATGATTAACTCAGGATTACAAGAGTGAAGGTCCTGAGCTGCCTGTCTGAAGGGCTTGGAGAATTTGTTATGATGGTTAGGTTGGGAAGCGATCGTAGTTGGGTTTTGAAGATGCTGGAGGAAGAGTCGAACCACCGAGGGTGCGGGGGTAAGATTAAAGATGTTGAGATCAACTTTACTAGGATGCCGGTAATTATTAACCAGAAACCTACATCGCTTCGCGTAGGGAAAGAATAGTTAGGAGAAGCACCGGCCGGCGAAGGAGAGGAATATGTGACTGTGATTGAGTCGGGGATGGATTCAGACGATGTGATGGAGATGCTTGAATCTGAGTCAAGCAATCAAGTGATTAGATTTTTAATGGGAATGACTCACCGTCTTCCCACTTGTCCAAGTTTAATATCCTGTATCGAGCACAGGGCCTCTCTTAAAACATGATAGCTACACTGTTTCCATGCTCACTAGTAGGAGTAGCAAGTCAGTGGTACGAAATGCAGTCAAGTGAGACCAAGAAAAATTTGAACTACATCTCTGCAGAGTTCCAAATGGAGTTTGCATTTTTAGAACCTCCAAAACAAACCATGTGAGATCTGCTCACTTGTATAAAGAGGGAAGGAGAATCACTCACTGGCTACATAAAGCGGTGGATGTTTATCTATCTAATGCTGGCACCAAGACCATTTGAGCCTTCTTCAGTACAATTGACAATAAGTGGATCCTGGGATTGGTATCATTATCATTTTTCAAGGCTAGCAATCCTAGATTTTGATGAGTTATCTTTTCATGCTCATCACCTTGACAGGGAGAAAATGACCAGACACTGTAATGTCCACGCAGTAGGATCAGGGATACCCACTGATTCTGTACTAGAGATGATATCTCGGTCTAACCCGGTGGTGAATGTAGTGGCTGATGAAGATGAAGTCACCAAAGATGATCCTTTGGAAAAAGTGTTCTCAGTAGAGGGAGGTGAACCACGGAGGGATGTAATGAAGGTGGAATCCAGGAAAGCACCAACAAGGGTGCCCATTGATCTTGATGCATATGTCCCTAAGTCGAGAAGGAAAAGGAAACCCGAAGAAGGAACCTCGGCTGAGGGAGAAACCATTTTTGGTGGGAAGAAGCCCATAAGCTTGGATTCTTACAAGTTGAAGGGGAGACGTGGCTAAGCGGAGGATGGATATGATCAGTACCCTTGGGTCAATTCCAGGGAAACAAGAGTGATGGATAATGGAGTATTAAGGGTTACTCGGAGTGGCAGAGTTTTCAAAAGGGATGAGACTGTACAGGTTAGTGACTTCAGGCCAGAGGAAATAGTAAGGGAACAGCCCAAGCCACCTCTACCCCTAAAGGTGGATGAAGACATGCTAGACATAGACCCTTTGGTAAATCAGTTAAAGGGAACTCAGGCCAAATACATTTGGAGGTTGCTTGAGACTTCATAAAAGCATAGATGGGTTTAGTCAAGAGGTTGATGGAAATGCCTGCCACGCCTACAACCTCAGTAATCGAGATGTGTGCTACCATCGGGGAAGAAATTGCTACCCCTCAAATATCATCCATAACTTTTGATTAATCGAAGCTGCCGCAAGAACTAGTATTGCATAATCGGGCCTTACTTATCAAGGTTCAAATTTGCGATTGCGCAATACCATGCATGATGGTAGATGATGGCTCAGCCCTCAATCTCTATCCTCTTAAAGTCCTACCTCACCTAGGGCTAAGGGAGGATATGCTTGCCAAATCTAACACGGTGATTCGAGCCTACGATGATTCGAAAAGGGGTGTAGTAGGCAGCTTTGAAGCAGAGGTCATCACTGGTAGAGTGACCTCCAATGTAAAGTTCATTGTGCTGGATATTCCAGTAACTTATTCATTGCTTCTAGGCAAGCCATGGATCCATTTAATAGGGGCAGTCCCTTCTACTCTACACTAGAAGATAAAACTTATTCATAAAAGGAGGCCGGTGATGATCGAGGCTGATGAGGAATCAATAATGGCGGCTGCCTCATTTGAGGAGAGAATAATGCAAGGGCTGAGGGTGGTAATGGGTACTGAAGAAAAGAAGAAGGGGCATGGAACTCTGAAGGGATATCGCTTCTTCCTTGGAAGCCTAAGAACTCAAATGAAGAAGTAATGTTTTATCCCTGGAAAAGGCTTAGGGAAATATCATCAAGGGATTATCAAGGCCATCGACCCTATTCTTATCACACCTGGATTGTGTCTGGGTATCACCCCTAGCATGAAAATATACAATGACAAACGGTCCATATTCTGTAACATGGTAAGTGTTTGCGAGGCGGAAGGCACTATGGCGTACCTGGGAGAGCCGGAACCGATGATCCTGAATGGGGAGGAAGTCAAAGGACTCGAAATATTCAATGATGTGTTTGACTTCACAACCGGCCAGCTGATTGAGTCCCCTGTTGATGCTGAACTAGAAGAGAAACCGACCTTGGTAACAACCCCGACTAAGGAATATGAAAAAGGAAAAATACTGGAAGATGCAATGGCAGCTTTCACCAAGGCTGTTAACGAGCTTATGAACAAAGGTGATGCACGAGACCAAGATCTACCAGGCACTATCAAGCTCCTCATCGAAAAGCTGATGCAGACCACTCTTGAGGTAGAACCTACCACTGACGCACATGCTGCTGCAATAACTGAAGCCCCTCCACCTATGGAGGAGGAAATTGATGATGTAATAATGAATATTTCTAATGTCTTTGACAATTTTTCCTACGAGGCTCATTCAATGAAGTATGATAATTTTGCTTACTTGTTTGATGTTCTGCCTAACGGTACCATGCATTCATATGATCATACACATAATGTCTTTAACATTCATAACACATCATTAAACGAAATTAACTTGGGTACAAATTAGTCACCAAAAATGGTGACAATTTCCAATGATTTGACTCCTGAAAAAAATAGAGATCATGAATGTACTTAAACATTACGTGGTAGCATTTGCTTGGTCATATGAGGACATGCCTGGAGTGGACTGACAGATCGTGAAACACCGTATCCTAATCGACCCTCGGATCAAGCCAGTAAAACAAAAACTATGTGGCTTAAGGATTGAATGGGTAGAAAAGGTCAAGGTTGAACTAGCAAAGCAGATTGAAGCTAAATTCTTAGAAGTGGTTGAATACCTGACGTGGCTAGCCAACATTGTCCCAGTAGCAAAGAAAGATGGCAAGGTCAGAGTATGTGTGGACTTCAGGGATCTAAATAAGGCCTCCCCAAAGGATGATTTCCCCTTACCCCACATCAATGTACTAGTCTACAGCGCAGCAAGGGTAGCCATGTATTCCTTTATGGATGGCTTCTTAGGGTATAACCAGATACTAATGGCTATAACTGACAAGATCAAGATAGTATTCATCACTGAATGGGGCATATACTGCTACAAGGTATGGTTTGAAAAATGCTGGCACAACATATCAATGGGCCGTCACAACCCTCCTACATGATATGATCCACAAGGAAGTGGAAGTTAATGTAGATGACATGCTTGTGAAATCCAACACCAGGGAGGAACATCCAGCTATCCTAGATAAGTTTCTCACTAGAATCGAGAACTTGAACCCGAAAAAGTGCGTATTTGGGGTTACATCGGGGAAACTCCTAAGGCATATAGTAAGCCAAAAAGGAATTGAGATGGATCCTGATAAAAGCAAAGCCATCAGGGATATACCCTCGCCAAAAATTGAGAAAGAAGTCTGGTCTTTCTTAGGTTCTCTACAATATGTGAGCAGATTTATTACCAGACTCACTACCATCTGCGAGCCAATTTTCAAATTACTATGAAAGGACCAACTAGTAGTTTGGAATGACCAGGGCCAGGTAGCATTTGACAAAATCAAACAATACTTGTTAAGCCCACCCGTCCTCTGACCACCAAAACCTGGAAAACCCCTGATCTTATATCTAGCAATTGAGGAATTATTAGTTGGAGCTATGCTGGTGCAAGAACATGAAGACATAAGTGAACATGCAGTCTACTACTTGAGCAAAAAATTACTCGAGTATGAGTCACGCTACACCTTAGTAGAGAAAATTTGCACAATGATGGTTTGGTTGACAAAGAAGTTGCGTAATTACTTTCAATCTTACCAAATAAAAGCCATCGCGAAGATAGACCCGAAGAAGTACTTGTACCAGTCACCAACACTAGCTGGAAAACTCTCACGATGGTTATTGCTATTATTTGAATTCTACATCGAATATGTGACCAAAAAAGTCATTAAGGGATGAGCAGTAGCTGAATTTTTGGCAAATCAACCATTGGACTCTGATTAAGTTGAAAATCTAGAATTTCTATATGAGAAACTAGCATTGATAGAGGATGCCAGTGCAGAGTGGAAAATGTTCTTCAACGAAGCAATGAACAGAAATGGAGCCGGCCTTGGTGTTGTATTGATAACACCACAAAATGAAGTTATACCCCTTTCTAAATGATTGGAATTCCTAGTAACAAACAACGGGGAAGAATATGAGGCTTGCCTATTTGGGTTAGAGGCACTTCGAAAGGCATGGGCAAGAGAAGAATTGGTGATGGGAGACTCAGCTCTGGTTATTAAACAAGTCACTGGCAATTGGGAAATAAGAGAAGAATCACTTCGTCCTTACGTGGAAGCAATATGGAAAATCTCACAAAAATTTTCCAAATGCATCTTCGAACACGTGCCCAGGGATACAAACCAAATGGCAGATGCACTCGCTACACTAGCATCAATGTGGGAAGGCCCTAGAACTCAATCAATCAAGCCTATTGTACTGCAAATGGCCAAAGAATCCTTCCACTATCGCCTAGTGGAAACAGAGGATCAACAAGCTATCGGGAATTAGTCCTTCGACATCGTCAAATTTTTATAGACTGAGAAATACCCAGAAGGAGCAACTGATTCTGAAAGAACTTCATTACAGCGGTTAGTGACTTAGTTCCGTCTGGTAGAATGGGACCTGTTCAAATGAACATCAGAAGGAATGCTGCTACAATGCCTCACAGAATAGTAATGAGACAAATGCACGTAGGAGATTGCGGTCCATACATGAATGGAATAGCACTGGCTAAGAAAATACAATGCTAGGGATATTATTGGAAAACAATGGTCACAGACTGCATATTGGAAGTATGAAAGTGCCATGAGTGCCAGATTTACGGTGACATCAGTCATCTACCCCCATCCAAACTCCATAGCTTATCTACTCGACCATTCTCACCGTGGGGCATCGACATTATTGGTGAGATTCAGCCAAACTCGACTAATGGACATCGCTTCATTGTAGTAGCAGTCGACTACTTTTCAAAATGGGTGGAAGCCGAATCTTACACCATCACCGCTAGGAAAATTTCCAAGTTCATAGAAAGCATATATTCGCCCGATATGGCATTCCACATCACATTGTATCGGATAATAGGGTTCAATTCCAAGGATCCACATCAGACCTAATGAGGAAATATGGGATCGAGCACCACCGGTCATCACCATATAGGCCATAGGCTAATGGGGCGGTAGAGGCAGCCAACAAGATGATTAAGAAAATCTTGAGCAAGATGGTCGTTACCTACAGGGACTGGGCTGATAAGATGCCATTCGCAGTATGGGGATATAGGATGAGCTTCAAAACTCCAACCAATCAAACCCCTTTCTCATTGGTGTATGGGATGGAAGTAGTTTTACAAGTTGAAACGGAAATAAAATCGCTTCGACTAGCACTAGAGGCGAGGTTAGAGGAGTCAGAATGGGTAAAGGCCAGGTTTAAACAGTTGAACATGATTGGTAAACAGTGGCTAAAAGTGCTTGATCATTTGTAGATGTACCAACAACGCATGGCTAAGGCATAAAATAGTCGAGTTAGAGCCAGAAGCCAACCGTTAAAAGCAGGAGACTTAGTTCTAAAACAAACGAGACCCTCAAATGTGGACCAACAGGGAAAGTTTCGCCCAAACTGGGAAAGTCCTTATGTCATTAAGAAAATCTTGAGCAAAGGAGCTACCAAGATCATGGACATGGATGGAAAAGAGTTCGTTAATCCAATCAATCAAGATAAGCTCAAGCGCTACCACATGTAAAAATAAAAGAAATAAATTTACAAAAGCGGTACACCAAAAAGAGAGAGAAACCAGTCTGCCAGATGGCAATGTCTACCTGGGCAACAATTAGGACCATTCTTGTATAAAAGCTGGAAACGTCTGCTGAGTTGAAAACCCATGAAGGGTGGTTCAGGAAAAATTAGGATACAGTGAGGAATAGAGGGACTGCAAGTTAGAAAACCTGCTCTAGGCTAACTGGTGGCAGGACTCAAATCATTGGAAAACTTTTACCCTTTTTAAAGTTGTTCAATGAAATGTGTTATGTTTGCAAGTATTTATGTTTATGTTTATATGAATAGTGTGCATACAGAATATCGCAAGTAAATAAAATTCGACAAAATTTCATAATCCAAGAATAAGCCAAAAACACAAGTCAGAAAACAAATGGGGAAAATAAATAAGATCTAAGGGTGCCAGTCATTCCACCATGCATGCTTCCTCAAAGTATGAGGAAGGGGTTCCAAATCATCTTCATCCCTCACCCACTCACGAGACACCATAAAGCGCTTATCAGCATCGAGGAGAACCTTGATCTCACCAAGCCATCCACGGTAGAATTCATCAGTATCTATGGTCTTTAGGGTAGTGTAATCTAATATAACAACTCGAGCGCATACCAAAGCCTCCGTATAGCATCAGGTGTGCCAACTTTTGACCCTTTACAATACAGAAAAACTTACACATAAAGGGGACGGAATTCAAAGTACAATTCAAACTGATTAATTAAAAGATTACAATCTGAAAAAGAAAGAAAGAAGAAAACAAAAAAGAAGAGGCAGATAAAAGAAAAAGAAAGAAAGAAAAGAAAAGAAAATGATTGCAGTGCATTATTAATGCACTAACCCGACATATCCAAAATTGTTACTATTCTCTTTATTAAAGATGAATAGTAACTTATCTTTTACTGTGCGCTAACTGTGCTTTATCCTCGCGCATGCTCTTCACATCCTTCATCCTTCTTACCTTTTCCTTTGAGCTTTTATGAAATTTCCTACTCAGCATTTTTGAGCAGTTGCTCTATGGACAACTCTGTTTCCTCAGCTTGTGAATCCTGAAGCATATTATCTTCAGTAGCACTTGCAAGTGCTTCAGCTTGAACATTTTCGGCCTCCAAAATCATATTTTCCCCTACTGTAGAAGTAGTGAGAGAGATGTCTGAACGAATTTCAATGCCCAAATTCTTCATCATATCTTTTTTCATTGCTTCCATATAAGTGGCAATGATTTGTCCATGAGATAACTGTCCCTTTTGCATCTTGATCTTCCTTGAGATAAATTCAAAAGGACTTGGAGCCTCAATATTTTGGGCTTCTTAGGCTTGTTCAGTACGTAATTTGTACTGAGTAATTTTTGACCTAATATGATCAATTGTCTCTTGGGCTTCTAGAATTCCTCTTTCATTATTCCTCATCATTTTCATCCAAAATTTTGAAGAAAATATTCTGTATAAGCAAGGAATATTTTGTTTGGTATAACCAAACTCTGGTTCCCATTTGAGAATCCATGGAATGCCAAATTCAATAAAGAAATGCGAAATAGGAATACCTTCAACCCACTTATTATTATGTTGAGCTTCAATTAATTTGGGTGATATTTCAACCCATTCAGTGTAAAAACCTTTAAAAGAACCTGGTAAAATATTTATATCTGGGCCATGAATTTGCCACCATTGGTATAAATAATTTGGAAAATCCTTAGTGTAAATATTTTGGCAAAATTTTAAAAACCAATTGTGTTTTCTAGAAGAGTTTTGGTATAACAAAACTTTGTTGAAAGCTTCAACATAATCCCAATAATTAAATTTAATTATTGCTTTATTATCCGGGTGAAGGTATTCCCTTTCCCTGAAGGTACTAAGACCCCATTCTTCAGCAGTTATAAT